>CAVNYN010270825.1:0-66156 GCA_963692815.1 Nyctanthes arbor-tristis | reverse complement strand
ACGTGTGCTCTTCCGATCTCTAACAAGCCTACTGGAAATTTCTAAGGAACCAGGGCCCGGTTCCTTATGAAGCCCAGTTTTCAATGAGATACTGTCATGTGGTATGTGTCAGGTGAGGTGTCAGTTTGTGATTGGAGACCGAGTTCTGTAAAGAACCCGGCCTCGTTTCCATAGCCGGACCGCAAACCCACTCCATTTTGTTTCTATCTTTTTTGCAGGTAAAAGTTTTTGCTGAAAATCAGACGGTAAAGTTTTACAACATATGACCAATAAAATTTACACTTCCATTCCGATGTGGCTCTAAAAGTGACAAAGTATCCCGTGATTGATCTTATTGGTGTGGGAAATTTGTTTCAGTTGATCCAGGTAGACTTTGCCATTCCTAGCTTTAAACCAAATGGCATGTTCAAATTATATAACCCAAGTCCCAACAAGCAAGCAATTAAAGCAATGGACAATCGAAATTATTATAAGGGCACATGCAAGGACTAAAACACATAAGCTAGAGGAAGTTGCTGGTCCCGAGACATTGGTGATTGATTCTCGGCCTAGTAGTTGTCTTCTGGGATCCAGATTTGTTTTGAACATTTTATTTAATTATTTCTTGATGTAGTTTTAAGTTAGTTAATTAATTCTTTTAGGTAATTTAATTTTCTTTTCCTACAAGAAATAGGCTAGGTTTTTTTTTTTTTTTTTTGGTTACGACAAGTCCAGATTTGTTTTGAACATTTTATTTAATTATTTCTTTTTGTGGTTTTTAGTTAGTTAGTTAATTCTTTTAGGTAATTTAATTTTCTTTTCGTACAAGAAATAGGCTAGGTTTTTTTTTTTTTTGACAAGTGATTTCTCTTATTTTCAAATTGTGCTTCATGGATTCGAATAACAATCTCTTATCAAAGGATTTAGGACTTTAATTCTTTGTAGTGAGATTCATATCTTATGTACATGATCTTCTTCAATGAGTGCAAGATCTAAAGTCCAAACCAAAATATGAATTTTTGGATTTCTTGGGGTTGAAATCAAATCATTCGCAAGTTCATTGAACGGGGTCACATCAGTTTAGCTAGACATAAACTTATGTATGAAAATATGAATGTAAAGCTAGTCCAAATTGTTAACTGGATCAGTAAGAATATTTGAAATTGGACTCAAATAAAAAAATCAAAAATTTGGGCTAAAAGTTAAATAATTAAAATTTGATCGTAGTAAATTCGATTGGAATTTGAAATAATTGGATTTCTTCCAGAATTTGAATTGGATTTAAAAAATTTGACTTAAATTGAAAATAATGGGCTAAAATTTCAATAAAAGGATTCAATTACGTTAAAAGTTAAATCTGGGCATTTAAATTGAAATTTGAAACTAGACAAGCGCGACAAACACAATATTAGCAGCTTTTACAATAAACACTTTTTCCATTTTTCTTTCGATAGAATCTGATCAATCTGATTGTTCAGATTAGTAGCTTTTGTTGTAAAAGGAGAAGATGAATCTTGAAGAAAGTTCTTGTATTGCTGATATCTATTATTTGAACCAGATTGTTGTACTGAGTGCGTTGAAGAAGAAAGGGGGAGAGGTTGGGTTGTCTCTGAATGTGGATTTTGAGGGGGCTGCTAGGTTTTGGAAATGTATATAATCTGATATATCTCATATGTTTGGCATAGGGCTACAATGTTTAGGAGAGTTATATGGAACTTTACCAATTGAAGTAAATATTTTGAATTCTTTGGTTTTGATTTAGGCCATGAAGGAATGAGGGAATGATAGTTGGGCCTCTTTGATTAATACGATGATAAAGTGGAGATTTTGGGATATTAAATTTAAGCTTAAGAGAATTTTAAGTTGTAAACTCAATCGTACTGAATTGAGTTTAAAGAGTGATATGGAAGTCCAATAATTTAATTACAAATTTTGGCGTTAAAGACTAAATTGTATGAATTTGATTATAATCAAAATTTGATTTCATATATAAATGAATTTCGAACTAAAAGTTTGAATGGCTTAAATAATATAGTTGTAAAACTTGATTTTAACAAATTGAGATTAAATTCAAATTAGATAATTGAAATTGATTAATATGAATTTTGGACTTTGATCCCCAATCTATTTATTTTGTGATAGTTGTTAGATTTTAAATATTTTTATTGACTAGGCGAAACTCATCAACAAAGACCATTCAAATTTATTTAAGCACGTTATAGTGACACATGTGTTAACATAAAATTTTTAAATAGAAAAATTTTCTGGTCACTATAAGGATGCAACAAGATAAGCTACTTCAGAACACTATTCTCGCATATTTATTCTAACAAGTTGTCGCACTTGTAGCCTTCTCCATATCATCCCTTATGGCATGGGAACGACTAAAGAGTCTCAATACGTGTAAAGAAAATGAAAATTTTTATTCAAAATTTTTTCAGTCGTTAAACAATATAACTTATGGCAGCCAAGCTTGGGTTATCTACAAGAACTCTATATATAGAGGACTCTAGCCATTATAAAGACTTAACCGCCAAGAGAGAAGAGAAAAATCTAAGCCTAGCAGTCTTGGATGTGGTAAAGCATAGTGATCCTTAGCCTAGCATTGTACTTTGAATGTGGTAAAACTTAGTAAATCCTAATTCTATTATTCTAGTTTGAATGTGGTAAAGTTTAGCAGTTCTAAGCCTTGCATTGTGTATGAATGTGTTAAAGCTTAGTGTTTTCTTGGGTCATGCCAGGTTTCGCTGAAAACTCTATATGATTGTAACAATTTTCCATAGTAGAAAATCTGTCTTTGACGGGCGGTGGTTTTTCTCTGGATTTGGAGATTAACGCATAAATATTGCGTTGTTATCCTTTTATCTTTATTTCTCCCAGTCGTTTCATATATTCAACAGTGAAGGATCTTGGGGTTAATTTCAAAAGTATTCTGGGTCAATTTCCGATCTCAAAAGATACACTTACAATACATAGATCAAGATTTTGAGCCATTGTCACTATTAGGTTGTGCTACCTAATAAACCCGGGGCAATGATGGTTTGTTGGATTAGGTTTATATCCATAGGCGAAAGCCGGTGAATGGATTTTAATATGTTAAAAGTGTCAAATGGGTCACCCCAAGTCGTGTCGGACCAAGAGTTATTATGTGACTTGTTTCATAGTAACGTGTTTAACACAGTTGCTCAAAAGCCCACCCAAATGTACCTTTTCCCTTTATATGGTAACTTGACAAATGATTTATTGTTTCCTTGGATGGGCCAATTGAATTGCCTTATGATTTGGAAGATTTGGAATGTTTTCAAAAGATAAATGATCTGAAAAAAATTCAGAAAAACCAAGGAAAAGCTGCGGTTGTTCAAAATGATGTTCAAAATACTGGTGGAGTTTATGCTGTCACCTTTGAAAACTCTAAAACTGAATGGATTTTGGATATCGGCTGTACTTTTCACATGGGTCCTGTTAGGGAATGGTTTTCTGACCTCAGTTTAGTTAATGGTGGCTATGTACACTTAGCTAATGAGGATGATTGTGAAATTAAAGGCATAGGAACGATGACAATTAGGTTTGATAATGGTAAAACCATTACCTTGGAGAAAATAAGATACGTTCCTGATCTTAGGAAGAATTTAATCTCTTTAGGGGAGTGGGATGAGCTTGGTTTTGATACAAGGATCAAGAATAGACATTGTCGTGTGATTATTGATATTCTTTTGAGCTTATCAATGTTCCTAAGGTGATTGGATTGTATACTGTTAATGCGGCCTCTATTGTTCGTTGTGCCTCTATGATTCAAACTTTGAATAAAAGACAAGTTTGGCATAATAGACTTGGACATATAAGTGAAAAAGGCTTACTGATTTTGTCTGAAAATGCTGTTTTTGGTAAAGATAAAATTGAAAAGATGCCATTTTGCCAAGAGTGTGTTACTGGAAAATAACATAGGCTACCATTCACTAAAGGTATACATAAAACCAGAGATAAAATGGAGTATATACATGCTGATCTTTGGGGACCAGCCCCTGTTTAAACAATTTCTGGTTTTAGGTATTACTTGGTTTTGGTAGATGACTTTTCAAGAAAAAATTGGGTAATTTTATTAAAACTCAAATTTGAAACTTTTCAGAATTTCAGAAACTAGAAAATTCTTTGTGAAAACCAAACTAGCAAGAAAATTAAGGTTTTGAGAACTGATAATGGACTAGAATTCTGTAATACTGAGTTTGGCCAATTTTGTAAAGAAAATGGGATTTTGAGACATAGAACTGTAACACATACTCCACAGCAAAATGGCATTGCCGAGCGTATGAATAGGACTTTATTGAATAAGACAAGATGCATGTTGTTTGGGGCAGGAATGCCCAAAATTTTCTGGGGTGAATGTGTAAAAACTGCATCATATCTTATTAATAGAAGTCCCTCTACTGTTATTGATAATAAAACCCCGGAACAACTTTGGAATGGTCATTTGTCTGATTATTCTTATTTGAAAACATTTGGGTGTGCTGCTTTTGCACATAAAAGGCATGGAAAACTGGAACCTATGTCTATAAAATGTATTTTTCTTGGTTACGAAGAAGGGACCAAAGGTTACAGATTATGGAATTTTCAAAATAAGGGTTTTAAAGTTATTATCAGTAGAGATGTGGTGTTTAACGAGTCTGAAATGCCGTGCTTTAAAGTCAACTTTGATTTTAAACAATTTGAAAATTCTGTCCAGAGGCATGGTATTACTTATTGGGATGATTTTGAATCTGTTTCTGATGTTTATGATGCTCCTCTTGAGGTGGAGACACCTCAAGGTGGAGGAAATGTGAATCCTATACTTGATATTCCTGATAACGTGGCTATTGATGAAAATCTGCATGATTTGCCTGCTGAAAATGTTGAAATTGTGCATGATTTGCTTGTAGAAAATCCTTTGAATGATTATCAATTAGCTAGGGATAGAACTAGAAGGAATAGAACACCTTCGGTTAGGATTTCAGATCCTGATTTTGTGTCCTTCTATACTTCTTCTTTATCTGATGAAAGTGAAACTAGTTATTTTGATGAAATGCTGATTTCTAAAGATAAAAATAAATGGTTTGCTGCTATGAAGGATGAAATGGACTCTTTAAATAAAAATGAAACTTGGATTCTTGTTCCAAAACCGAAAGATCAGAAAGTGATTGATTCTAAGTGCATTTTTAAAATTAAAAGGGGGAATTTCAAGAAGGTGAAGTGAGATACAAAGCAAGATTAGTTGCAAAAGGCTTTTCTCAAAAAGAGGGTGTCGACTATAATGAGATTTTTGCTCCTGTAGTTAAGTATACTTCTATTAGAATACTTCTTGCTCTTGTAACTCATTTCAACTGGGAGCTTGAGCAACTTGATGTCAAAACTGCGTTTTTGTATGGTAATATAGATGAAACCATTTATATGAAACAACCACAAGGTTTTGAAGTTAAAGGTAAGCAAACTCATGTTTTGTTGCTTAAACGGTCTTTGTATGGGCTCAAACAAGCTCTCAGGCAGTGATATAAGAAGTTTGATACTTTTATGCATAAGCTTGGTTTCAAAAAGCGTAATTATGATCCCTGTTTGTTCTATAATGGTGTTGGTGGTGAAAGATCCACATATTTGCTTTTATATGTTGACGATATGTTGATTGCTAGTCATAGTATGGTTGATATGTCTTCTATAAAAGTTAAGTTGAAACAGGAGTTTGAGATGAAAGATCTAGGCCCGGCTAAAAGAATTCTTGGCATGAATATTGTGAGGGACAGATCTGATTGTACTTTATTTTTGAATCAATCCGCTTATATTGAGAAACTTCTTGAAAATTTTGCTATGTGCGATGCAAAATCTGTTTCCTTGCCTTTAGCTAATCACTTTAAACTATCTTCGGACCACTGTCCTAGTTCTGAGGATGAATTGAAAAGAATGGAATATGTTCCTTATGCTAATGTTGTGGGCTCTATCATGTATTTAATGGTCTGTACTAGACCAGACTTGGCGTATGCAATTAGTGTACTTAGCAGGTTTATGGCTAATTCAGGTGAGCTTCATTGGACAGCAATGAAGTGACTGTTCAAGTACTTGAAAGGTACTGTGAACATGGGTTTACTGTTCAGAAAACAGTCGGGTGAGATCATTCTTAAAGGTATTGTAGATTCTGATTTTGCTGGTGATATTGATAAAAGAAAGTCTACATCTGCCTATTTCTATACTTTGTGTGATACATGTGTTAGTTGGAAGGCACAATTACAGAAAATTATTGCTTTATCTTCAACCGAGGGAGAATATATTGCTGCCACTGATGCTGTGAAAGAGGGTATTTGGTTGAAGTGATTATTGAATGAGTTAGGATTCGTTGGTAGTGATAATGTCGTTCTATTTTCTGATAATCAAAGTGCGATACATGTTAGTAGAAATCCTGTTTTTCATAATAGGACTAAGCATGTGGATATTAAGTTTCATTTTATTAGAAATATTGTTGAGCAGGGCATTATTAAAGTTGAAAAGATTCCTACTCAATATAATCCTGCTGATATTGGAACTAAGGTTCTACCTTTAGCCAAATTTAACGACTGCTTACATATTCTCAATATTGTATCAGTCTAACTTTTCAGTGCAGTTTTTTGTTCTGTTGGTTATTTCTAAAATTCTACTATTTTTGTTACTTTGTGTGTTCATTTACTAGCTGTGATTACTTAGTGTTTTGTTATGTTGTGTTCACTTACTTTGCGTTTGATTTGTGCAGGTGAATACAGAAGCAATGAAACCCGGATTTGTTTCGGGACCACTATAACTGATGTTTTCAAAATAAAAGGTGGAGATTTGTAGAAGTTGTTTTATTTTAAAACAAATAAAGTCTGGTGTTCTCAAAACACGTTTTTCAAAACCGTTGCTACACTTTGGGCCGCTGGATATCCAAGATGCATCCCAGCCATTCATCTGTCATATAAAAGGGTTACACTCTTCAGCTTAGGGTTGAAGGAGATAGTCTTACGCCTCTTCACCTCTTTGTTGTATGTTCTCTTAGGGTTCTCTCTTGTATTCTTTGTGAGCATCTCTTTGTGAGATTGTAGGAGGGATCTAAAGAGTGTTAGGGTGTATTGATCTCCGTTTGTGTTCAGTTTTCTTTGTGAATTTTTGTAAATTGGTTTTTGACGGTTATAGTGGAACCGAGGCTTTTCCACTCCGGTGGAGCTTCAAACGGAGACGTGGGCGGTAGTGCCAAACTCCGTGCCCTTCGGGGCGAACATATCGCGTGTTCGTTTCTTTTGCATTACCGATTTTTAGTTTTGTCGTGGGTGTTTTAAGGGTCGATTAACATATCACAAACGCTGCTTATATATATAGAGATATGTCTTGCATAGTTGCACTTGGGTTGATTGTTCTCCAATATTTTGCAATTGAAATAAATTATGGACTGATTTGAAATTTTCTACTCACAAAGAGGATTTTTTTTTTAGTAGTCTATTCCAACTTTGCATTGAAAGAGAAATATTTTTTACAATAGGATTATTGTTTGCCAATTCACATTTAATTTATATTTAAATGGAAATAATCTATATATTTCCTACTTTGTAACGTCATTCATTGGCCCCATTACTAAAGTAGACCAATAAAAAGATAACGAATCTGTATATTTTAATTTCCTCACATTGTAAGAAAAATAAAGGAATTTATAATATAAAAATGTTTCTCCGAAACATTTTAACGGTTCAGGACACGCAATGGACATTGTACCTCATCTGCTAGATTGGATTCCGGATATCATTTGAATACTGTTTCAACAATTATGTCAAGAGAAGAATAAATTTTATTTTATTTACTATGAAACTTTTATAAATTTCAAACAAATTATTCAGAAAATTTTAGGCGTAATATTAGCTAATTAAAACAAATTATAGGCAGCTAGAGTCATATAATAAGCAAAATCATTAGCCACTCTACTATCATCATCTTAGTGGAAGGTGGTGCCTATAAATAAAGAGTGAGATATTCGGTCTCATGGCTCTTGGATGCCTGAAAATCTTATACCAAAAGTTTCCATAAGTTGTTAGCAATGGTTTTCAATGAGAACTTTGCAGGAAAGAATGATATAAAGGCCTGAGAACTTTGTAGGAAAGAATGATATAAAGGCCTGCGAACTTTGTAGGGAAGAATGATAAACAGGCCAAGTAACATATATATCATGGCCATGTCCATGTCAAGTACGATGATAGTGTTAATAGAGATGCTCGAGTATCTATCCCTATGCTTACCTCAAAGTTCCGTAATGAATAAGTGTACTAAGAACAAAGGACTCAGATGAATTAGTACTACTTTATCGATTATTGTCAGGTGGGGGGTGAGCAGTATAATTTATTGGAGAATATCCATGACCTGGTGGAGGATATGTTGGCGGGGGGTTAACTGAGGATTGTGGTTGTGGAGGTGGGTGGTTGGTTGGGTATTGTGGTTGAGGAGGTGGATAGTAATTGGCCGGTGGTTCAAGTTTTGGAGATGCATAGTTGGTTAGTGATTGAGGTTGTAAAGGCCGATGCTTGTCTGGTGACTGAGGTTGTGGAAGCAGGGAATAACTTGGGGGTTGGCCATACTCTTTTTGAGGTGGCTCATAATTTGGGGGAGGTCCATACCCCAGTGGAGGCGGGGGATAGCTGTGGGGAGCACCATATCCCGGTGGAGGTGGCGGATAGCCATGGGGAGAACCACAGACTGGAGGAGGCGGGGGATAGCCTGACGCCTGACCATATGGTAATATAGGCGGATATCCAACTTGAGGAGGGAGTGGTTGATCAATACGAGACATCTGTTGAACAGAAGGCACTGCCATTACTTTTCCTGCTCCAAACTTTCCATCCCTTTTATCCATTTCTGTCTTGTGTTGTGTCTGCATAAGTTGAACGTTTACAAGTAGGACTTGAAGTTAAAAGTATTGTGAAATCCAATCATAGGAACTTGATATGCTCTTAGGTAATATGACCTTTTTTTTTTTTTTTTTTTGGCTACTTACTAGCGTATTACATACCTGCATGCAAGGGCATACCCTGCAAAGAGAAAAAATAAATTAAATTTTGAATTTTTATTTTTAACCACTTGGGGATTATACCAAAAAAATATGAAAATGTACACAGAATATCTTACGTGTAGTAGACTAGGTCTGAGATACAGTTCAATAGCTGGGATGCCTCTTTAATTTCCTCGCTTCCTACGATTAAAGCAATAAGAGAAAATATGCAGGCCAGTTGCTCTAGGCAGAACATGAATCCCTATGATAGCAGAAGTTCACAAACCCCTAGTTAGTTGAAAAATACAAAAAATGTAGAAAAGTAATCACAATAATCTTTTTAAGAGAGAGAGAGAGAGAGAGAGAGAGAGAGAGAGTACAATAATGCAGTTATCACATTTCGTTGTTTGTATATTGAACTCATCTTGCAACATAAAGCGCGTTGAGGCAACAGAATTTGTAAAACAAAGGGAAACCTGAAACAAGCACATAGCAGTCAATTAACTAAACTTTTATAGAAAGCAAAATCTTGAACCTGATGAAGACCAATCTTGTATTTGTGTACTGGGTAAGTTGGATTACATAATTCAAAACAACTTAATAGGAGAAAGAAATATGTGAATGTTCACTTCTAGTTATTGTTGTGTACCAGACATACACTAACCCAAATGTTCAAAAGTGAATCAAAACATCTCAAGTAAATTCGAGACCTCTATGCAAAGACAAAACTCAGGGCATTTATGTTCTCCACATCGACCACTACAAGGCATGTAACCCCCGCAACATGTGTACCTAAAGAAATCACCGATCACCATCAGGGTATATAAAAGGGGAAAAAAAGACAAATCGATTATTATCAATCTTTTATTATGGAAGAGCCATAGTTTACCTAGACATATCATTGTAAAGTGCTCGTCTTCTCAGCCAATATGAAGCACACGGACCGCTTATAAAATATGAAAAGAAAAAGTATTAAATTTAAATTCCAGGATATATCGGTAAAATAAAAGACTTTTTAATTCTTCTTGTTTAATATGCCACTTGAGCAACATACAAAAATATGCAATAGTTAACCTCTATTGAGGAAATAATAATTACTTTTTTCATCCTTCAATGACTCTAAATGAGCAATTACTCATTCCGTGTTGTGCTATTTGAACAAAAAGTTAAACAAAACTGACACATGATCATATTTTTCAACACATTACATCACGTTCAAATAAATGGTAATCATGTGGGCCATATGTCTTTTTTGTCACACTTTATATCTCTTGCTTTGTCCAAATAGAATTACTCATTCCTCAAGGATATGAAAAAATGATTGTTGCTCTTAAACATTCTTTGCATTTTGCACTTCTTAGCAAATGATGTCTTCTATAGAATAGTTGACTTGATATGATGAAATATACATCTCTTTGAAAAGATCACCAAGCTGCCACCTAGTTGAATACATAAAAAAGAAATCGACTCGTTCAGTTACAATGCTTATGTCTTATCTATTTAGAGCTGCACATTTGTGTCTTATCCATTCGGAGCTACATTCATATATTGGAGAACTTGAATTCTACTTCCTATTTTTCAAGTCTGCCACACATAGACAAAGAAAATGATATCAGAAGATATATAGACAAAAATACTTGTAAAGAGATTGTCCCATATATCTAAACTAAGGATTTCTCAACTTAAATTCAGTCACTGGACATAGAAATTAAACTTTTGAGCTTAACAATAACTAATTGTATTTTTCAATTGTAATATAAATACAATCAAACATTGCATGGGAAAAGTAATATAAATTAATCCAATTCTATTTGTCAACCAAAAGCCTACGTAAAAAGATAGAATTGAATTACATACCAACAAAGTGCAAAGCAGCAAACTGTCAAAAGAAACATGTCAGTATACTCAAATCACACTTAATAGAAAAACAATATATAAAAATGTCAAAAACATTTCTTAAATAAACTTTCCCTTGGGAATAAGTAATCATACCTCCAAGTAAAATATTTCAACATACAATTCCACAGGTCATTCACAAAATGAATCAAAATTTTTGTTATATTTCGATAAAAAAAATATAATCTAAAAAGTGAATATAAAAAACGGCATTGATCGAGTGAAAATTGCATGAAGGAAGGGAAACTCAAGCATACAAAGAGGATCGGATTGAGGAGAACGCATGAGATCTGTGTGCCACTTGTTGGTGTAGTCCTTACGCGCCCCTGCTTTCTCCAATTGCTTTTTCGACGACCCCATTTTCGATTTCTCTCTTTTGTATGAAATATGTGTTTATCTATATGTATCACAATTTCTGTGTGTGAAATGTATGTCTTTCAATCTGTGTTGGAAGTGTGTGCATGTGTTTGTTAGTTATAATTTGTTACAAAATGGTATTTATAGCAGAATTCTAGTATATATATAACCACGTTTTCCCTTTTTTAGAACAACTCACAGGGGGCATGACACGTATTATTTGTCCATCACGAGATTTGGTATATACGTGTGGTGATGAATAATTTGAATTTGTTCGCATGTATCAATCAACCATTACTGTCTTAATCACCAAACTAGTGATCATTTGCGTTATTGAAAATAGGTAATATGTTAGAATTTATCAAATATTCACTACTGATGACACATTGTCAAGTGATCCACTACCAAAAATCATTTAAGATTTGAAATAGTAGATAGTGTATTTTCAGAAATGAATATTATAAAAAATGTTCACCATAAACATTTGAATAATTCTCTTCATATAATCAATCTATTAACGGAATTTTATATTACTATTTCATTCTTTACTAGTATTGCACCAATGCGTGTCGGGGGAAGAATATTTTTAAAAAAATTAAAATATTAATTTATAATAAGTTGAATATTTCCTTACCATCGAATTTATTTACTTACAGTTGGCCCAAAAAAAAAAAAAAGGAATTTACTTACATTAGACAATAAACGGATAAATTTGAGTATTTCACACGTTTAATGAATAAAGATACAAAACAAATACGCTCTGATTCCATGAATTAAAATGTATGTTCTTAAAAAAAAAAAAAAAACAGAAATTATGATCTTCTTGTTTCAATGAAAGCATAGTCTAGCTTTTAGTATTTAAGCCCCTTAGCAGCGCCGAAAAAATAAGCATCATTTTCTTCTAGTGTACCAACTACAATGCCATGTTCAAGATTCAAGATATGCTTCCCTTCCCGCTTTCTTGATAGTATCCTTAATTCGTTTGGTGATTAACACTTTTAAGTCGAAAAGGACACCACGAACCATGTTACCTTGGACGGACGGCTGCATCAGTGCCCAATCACCTTCTTCATTCATCCATATCAACAGTTCAATCTAAGCTAATGACATTCACGCCCATCAGAGGTAATCTACAAGAAAAATCGTTTATTGCGACAGTCGTAAACAGTCGTAAAGGACTGAGGAAACCACGGCATATATTATTTACGGTGGTTTAACAGCGGATTGGCATCTGTTGGATCAGTGGCTGTGGTAAAAAACATTGCCCACGGTTGCCATCCTCCGTATTTATTTTTATAGCGGTTTTACAACAGCTTACCGATTATCGTGAATAAAACTACATACAATGTTGTTTTTTACTCTTTGGCAACAGTAACAAAACCGTTGTAAATACCATGCATTGTATATGTGATACGTAGTGGATATATTCTTTTACCATGGTTAATTGCTGTCGGTAATAATGTGTGACAACAAGAAATTAAAATATTCTATACACAATTTTAAATGTAGTTAAAAGTTAAACTTATAAGTTAAACTCAAATCTTCCATTATCTTTTTCTTCAAGTGCTCCTTGTAGTTGCTAAGCAATTTATCCTTTCTCTTTTTGCTATTCATTTGAGATGGTGTTGGTCCTGTCCCCATTGTTCAGACACGTCCCTGGCCTTCAGGTCCTGTAGCTTCATCAAATATTTCATCTCTTATTTCCACAGAATCATGGTCCTCTTCAGACAACTCATCTAATCGCCCATCAAATGCTTGCTACGAAGAATCAATAAGTTGAAGTCAATAAACTCTAGAAATCCTTGATTAAAATGCATTCACTAATCTACTAACCTACCATGCCATCTACTCAAGAGTCATAGGGTCTTTTGGATTTCCAGCTTTATCAGTCCTCATTGCAAGGTAGATATTCAATTTATCAGTAGATTTTCCGGCTTGTTCCATCTACCGAAAGATCCATTCAAGTACAAAGTCCATTAGCTAATTAGGGGAGAAAAACTCTACCATAGAAGTTCTTAAATAGTCCCCATTTAGTAAGATCCATCTTGAATTTTTAACTCTTTTTTTTTTTTAAAGCAAGTAGCATATAGATGGAAGAGGCATACATCATGACGTATATCAACACATGATTTTCTTCCTGCACGATTTGGAGGCCCTATGAAACTTCGATTGCATTTATTTTTTGCTGCTATTTCCTATAAAATCAATGTTTTTAAATTATCAGGCATGACCAAAAAGAAAATGGACTATTAATTATTTATGTCAACCTACTAAACTTAATGGAAATGTATAAAATCAATTCATTTATTTACCTATACTTTTGGTGTATGCCCTTGCTCAATGAGAAACTTCCACTCATCAGCTCTAAGTGGACTGGGAGTTGAAGACCATTCTCTTCTTTTGTTTTGTTGACATCAAAGTATGTGCGCTTTACACGAGCCAATGACGCCATTGTGCAGAAATTGACTCTAGGCAATTTTTTATATCCAGGTGCAACAGCAACATTTTTCTACAGGCATAAAACGACTTCTTATTGAATGAAATAAGGGCCCAAACAAACTGATATAACTCACAATCTGGTGAGATCTCAAGGCAAAATAATGAATTCCAGACAACCCTATTTTCCTTTCTAATATGATGTCCTATATGGATGCTATAGTTGCTGGTAAAGTTATTCACCAAGTATTATTATCTCCAAAAATTCAACATTTTGTACGGGGAAATCTATAACTGGTGGGCATAAATACATGTTCATATATAGCTGTTGTCTTTAACATCTAGAAATATCTCCAAAGGTCTTTTGCAAATACTTAATTGTCCAATGAAAGAGGAACAAAAAACAAAGTGCAAGTTTTATTACTCATCCCATGAGAAGTCTTTCATATGTTGAGGAATTGATCTCCATGTATTATAGTAGAGTGGCAGTCACACTCCATTACGTGCCCAAGTTCCTAGATAAGATGTAAGTTGGCTTTTATTGTCACCTATTGGTTGCATAAATGCATTTCACTCTACTTCAAGCTTCTTACCATCCTTTTTTTTAAGTCATTTTGCAGGTCCATAGCCTCTCCTTTTGTTTTCATATGCATGATCAGTTTCATTTGATGAACGTGGTTCAAAAATCACAAACGAATGAGAACATAATTATATGGAAATGTTGTGATATACCTGTAACATATATATATATATATATATATATATATATTAATCCATTAACTCACCTTGAGAAACATCATTTGCCGCCGATGTTCTTTCTTCAAATAGAATTTCTTAATCATCAGTGTCCCATAACATGCTAGTTGCTTTAGTTCTTTGTTGAAGATTTCTACCAGACTTGTTTGGCTACAAAATAGAGTGTACAAAAAAGGCAATAGAACAAAAGCGTAAGCTACTGAGTCGCATTAATTTAGAGCACAATGAAAAATCTGTAACGAATAACCAAGTTTTTTTGAAATTGACCCTATTTGATGTTTCTTCTTTGAACAGATTTTCTTCATCAATGTCCTCCAACCTAATAGCTACTCTAGTTCTTGGTCGAACGTTTTTGTTAGACCTGGTTGCCTACAAAAATTAAAATAAAAAGGGCAACAAAACCAATTATAGACTAGACCCAGTCACTTTATTTTAGAAATTTATATACTACTTAGCCAATATATATAAATGCATCATAATCAGATTGGTATACTGTAGATACTCAAAAATGAATAAATTAGACAAAACCTTTAACCGGCAACACAAGCATCAAACATGAGACATAATATATTTCCAAAACGATAGAGAATCTACAAATTGCAGAACCATCTTCTAGCTTTAAGAGAAAACTAGAGCTCAGTAGCTTTAATGAAATTATAGAAGCGTTACCTGGGATCTCTCAGGTTTTTTAGAGTAGACAGATTTTTAGCGAGTGTTGCGATCCTTATCTTCCTAAAAAAAAATATATATATATATGATGAGTTAGTATAATCTCTTATCTACTGAGTTTCTCTTAGACTTTGCTAAGTGGCATGTCAAATATATACGAGCATAAGCTACCTCCAGTCATCTTTTGTTGTCTAAAATCTTCTTGTTGCAAACATCTTCATAAATTTTACTGCAACTTTCATTTGCCATTTAGAACACGTGAGTAAGACAGAGTTAGATTATTACAACACTTGCACAGAACCATTTATGTAAATTGTAATCAAGAAAGAATTATCAAACTAAACTTGAAAGTCTGTGCATTGTCAAAAGTTAAAAAAGGGCAGATTAAGAAATAGAGTATCAATTCAGTTAGTGTAGTAATAATATCACAGAAAAGAATATTATCTAAATGGTAACGCAGGTATCTAAATAGTTATACTGAAGTCTCAACTCTAGTAAGTCATTTGTAGAATTGGACAGATCGCCAGTCAGCATTACCGCCGCCTTCAACATTTGCATCAAACATGGTGCCTTCTATCCCTTCTCTAACCCAAACAATTTCATCATCTTTTGCGAAACAATCATTTTGATCCAACACTTGGTCTCTACAAGTTTTAGCCTCGTATGCCTCAAACTTGTCTCTCCTTGCCATTTGCTCAACCACAAGACAATTTGCCTCTGTAGGATCAGCAACATAATAAACTTGCATTGCTTGTGATGCCAAAATGAACAGTTCATTGCTTCCCAAACTGTCGTCGTACATAAAATGATTGAAGTTCACCAATATGAAGCCAACTTCATTTGACTTGAGTAATATATTTCTATGATATCAGTTAGCACTCCATAGTAAATAACATCACTAGCAATTGGATTCTTATCTTTTGCACTAGAGTAGCTCATTGTTTTTGCCTTAACAACTACTCCATTATTCCGAGTACATATTGCACTTTCACGACTTTTTGTGAGAAATCGAAAACCATTACATCAAGACCAGAAGCCAGTGCACTGATTTCATCTTAAAATTGCTCATTATGAAGCCTCTGTCTTTCCTCAATCTACATGTTAATATAGAAGAAGAAAAATCAAACATGCATTTATAAGATATAGTTCAAAATTACACTGTAAATTATTGGCCACACTCGCATAAGTCCTAAGCCATATGTGAAACTCATCATTATGGGTTCATTGTATATCTCAATCACTGAGTCGGTGTCTTGATGAAATCTTGGCATGAAATTAGTAAGCTATTATTATCAAGACAACATTCGACAATAATAAATGTCCCTCTCAGTACATGGTCCTAAATTGTGTTGCTCCACCAAGCATAGCCTCATTAGCCAAATGCACAATCAAATGCACCATTATGTCAAAGAATGAATGGGAAAATATCTTCTCAAAATGAGAGTGTCAGAGGAATCTTATCTTGAATATTTTTCAAATCAGTTTCATGATTCACTTTATAGTATAGTTGCTTGAAGAAATTACTCAATCAAGGAGTAAGACCTTCTCTACTTTGACATGATATTGTCCGCTTTGAGCCTAACTCGCATAGTTTTACTTTAGGTTCTCACCAAAAGGTCTTATGTCAGTTGGAGTGGCTCTCTTAACTTATAAACTGGTCTCACTTTCTCTACCCAAGCGATGTGAGATTGAGGCTGTCACAATCACCCTACCTAAGGGCGCCCGACGTCCTCGTTGGCCACACTTCTAGTTGGGCTCTACTCTGATACCTTCTGTAATGATACAATCACCCTACCTAAGGGTGTCCGACGTCCTCGTTGAGCCGCTCTATTTTGATATGATATTGTCCGCTTTGGGCCAAGCCTACACAGTTTTGCCCTTGAGCTATCACCTAAAAGGCCTCATGCCAGCTGGAGTGAGTCTCTTAATTTATAAATTGGTCTCACTTTCTCTACCCAAGCGATATGGGATTGAGACTGTCACAATCACCCCACCTAATGGGGCCTAATGTCCTCGTTGGCCACACTTCTGGTTGGACTGTGCTTTGATACCAAAACTGTAATGACCAAATTCTAAATACCCGAGACATTAACATTTTCTTTCTAATTAAAATCAAGAGAGGATATAAAGTGGTAAATAACTTGATTCAATAGTATTAATATAAAACATAATTTCACAGTGATAAGTCAAATTGTTCCAATCAAACTCGAAAGTTATCAGAGTACTTAAAGAAAGTTAGAATTATTCAAAATAAAGCAAATTAATTTTTTTGGTGCCAATTGCGATAGCCTCAATCCCACATCACTTGGGTAGAGAAAATGAAACTAGTTTACAAGTTAAGAGACCCACTCCAACTGATATGAGGTCTTTTCGATAGAGCCTAAGAACAAAACCAGGTGGGCTAGGCCTAAAGCGGGCAATATCATGTCAAAGTAGAGCACGTCATTACAGATGGTATCAGAGGAAAGCCCAACCAAAAGTGTAGCCAACGAGGATGTTAGGCCTCTTTAGGTGGGGTGATTGTGATAGCCTCAATCCCACATAGCTTGGGTAAAGAAAATGAAACCAGTTTATAAGTTAAGAGACCCACTCCAACTGACATGAGACCTTTTAAGTAGAACCTAAGAGCAAAACCATGAGGGCTAGGTCCAAAGCGTACAATATCATATCAAAGTCGTGTGGATCGTTACACAAGGTTTCAACTACATTTTTCGACAATGACCTATGGATGGCTAGCGGAATGATTTGTTAGATTAAAATGTGACTATTTAGACATAACACATAACATCTACATTCTAATTTAGACATACATACATGTTTCCAAAAAGAATAGTTAGCATTATCTTTAATTTCTCAAGTTCAAGGTCAATAACTGGATAATATTTAAAGAGAGATCTATGATTCATTTCTATACACCTTAAGTTCTTACCTTTAATTTCTTTGTTTCAGCAAAGTATAGACATAATGAAACCCAATGTTTTCCATCTTGTTCTATATATCATTACTAGGTTGCACCAAATGTTAAATAGTTCTTTTTCTCTAATTTGTGTTAGGAAAGCAGGGGTGAAGCATTTTTCAATCTTCTGTTCCCCTCCCCCAAAAATTAGGATGGAAATATACGATAGGCATGGACCAATGACTCACTAGCTATTTCCTCTTATTCATCAATCATCATTTACTTCCATTTCCTGCTCTCATCTCAACATTAAATCACATATTTCTTTACAACCTTCCATTTCTCTTCCACTTTCATTTCTTCTACGTGTCCTTCCCAAAATGAGTGTGTTGAATCTTAAAATATAGTGAGTGTGCTAAATGATATTCTAAACATTTCTAAAAGATGTGGAAGCTAATGCCTTGAATTCTTTTCTTAGTGTCTTCAGGCCTATGCCTTACCGATAAAAGATCAAAGTCCTTTTACCTAATTAAGACATTTCAAACCATGGTTCTAACTAGATTTAGGAAAAAGGGGCTTTTCTAGAGCTGGGAGGTTCCAAAAGTGTCTATGGTGAAGCAATTAATATGCAATGGCCACATGTAAACTAATATTGTAGTGAACTATTCTCCACAACTACTCATTTCGGCACATCTTTAATGAGCAAACAAGAAATTATCGCATAAAAAGGAAAGGAAAAATTATCTACCTCCTAGGTAGTGGCCAAACGCTGGGTTTCTTCTTCAACTCGACCAATCTTAACGCCCGGTTTCTTCTTCAACTCAAACCAATAGAGCTTGAATTCCTACTCTAACCTCCAAATTCTTCTTCTAAATCTCCTCTTCCTTAACCTTAAAACTCATAACGGTAGATTTTTCAGACACTTCTTCCCGATCTTACCATGATTCTTCAATGAAACTAAAAGAAGGCAATAAAAGATTGAAGATATCCTCAACAGATTCTAAAGATGAGTACCTTGAGTAGAACGAGAGCACCTCCAACTGATTGAGAAAAGGGCTTCCACCTTCAGTTGATTCTTCATGACAGAGCATACTCAGGTTTTGCGTCGTTTCAGCTAAGTCGTTTCTAAAGTTATCAAGTTTTTTTTTTTATTATTTTATAAATTCTATCTTATTAGATTATTTGGCTAGTTGACCAAAGACGCAAAACACTTTGGGTAAATGATGATTGACTCAAATAATAGTAATAAAAATAAATCAAAAACCCTAGAAAATATGAATTTACCATCTTATCCTTGATTTCTCCTCCAAAATCATCAAAATCTCTAACGCCTTGCTTCACGTTTGTGAGTTCTGTGAAATCCCCCAACAAGTTTCAAAATCCCTAGCACGTAATCCTTAATTCAAATCTCCAACATCTCTACCACAACCAAATTGAAGCCACAGAATTGTATCAAGTTGTCGAATTGCAAAGCTCCACGTAACTTGTTGGAATTAATGTATAAGGCCCAATAGTAATTGGGTCAGACCGTACATGGGCCCTAGAATCCTAATCAGATTAGGGTTGCACTAGGGTTTCATAAGAAACTTATAAATAGAGCGCTTTTAGGGTCTCGAGTTACTACGATTTTTCACATACATATTCTGTATTAACTTGCTAGCACAAGATAATACAGAAACCCTAATCCCACTACAAAAAGTTCGTGTTCTTGGATTGTTCTTGCTGTGTGGATTACTGTTAAAGGCTGGACGCTTGGACAGCTGTGGTGTGATCAGATAAACCGAATTTACTGCTTAGTTATAGGTAACTTTCTGATCACGAATTCCATCTAAGAGCAAGTTTTATCCTGACGTAGGAATTATCGTTTTTATTTTCGTTGTGCGTGTTATCTATAATACCTAACAGTGGTATCAGAGCCACCTTGCATCTTGTTGGATTTCGTTATTTTATAATAATAGTTGTTATCGCTTCTTATCAATTTGATTTGTGGTAATTGGTAATGAAAATTATTTATGAAATAATAAATTCTAAATTTGATTTGGAATTATGTTGAAAATTTGATTTGATTTGTATTTTCAATTGAACAAAAAAAAAAAAGGGAAAAATGGGCAAAAGGTTACTGTAGCGGCTGACAGTTCCAGCGGTACAATAGGGTAGTTGCAGCGGCCCGACGGCTGCTGCAACTGCAACTACCGCGCTGCTGCTGTAACGTAGGTACGCCGCTACAGCAGCGGGATCAGGCTGTTGCGAACAGTAGTAGCACCAGGCGCTACTTCTAGAGCAGTGCCTGCCACCAGCAGACTGAGCGGCGCCACCAGCAGACTTAGTGGCTCCATCAGCCCCGGTGGCTATGGTTTCAATCCCTAGCCACCGGTAAATTCCTTTGGGAATGGGGGCTACTGTGAAATTTCTGAAATTGCACAGCAAGCCCTCCTTGTTTTAGAATAGTTAAGGAAGCTCCATGTAATTTCAAAAATTACATAGACTATGGGTTTGGAAACTCTGAGATTGGTCCCTGAAGTTTTTGAAACTTCAGAATCAGTCTCATCTTTTGAAAGTTGACAAATTAGTATTTGGGTTTTAATTTAACTTAAAAGTTTCGTAAAATTTTTGTCTTTATCAAATTGAGTTAAAATTTAAGCTTTATAAAATTTATTTTGCCAAAGGTTAATCATTTGGATAAAAGGTTGAATTTTGACTTAATTTTAAACCCTATGACTTTCTAAATTTGACATCAAAGTATGACTGTGAAGCTAATAATAAAATAAAGAGTTATTTTATTTGTCCCCTTTAGTTAATAAAATTAATTGATTAATTGGATTAATCATGATATTTTACTAACATGAAATTAGTTAATTAATTTGATTAATTAATTTATTTCTAGTTTGGTTCTTTTTATTTATCTAAAGTGTTAAGACACTTATTGTCAGCTGCCACAAATCTAGAAATTGATGTGTTCGCTAATATTAGATATTGATGAATGTTTGTGGATGGTTATGGACTCGACCCATGAGATTGGTTGAATGTATGGTTAATTATTTTCTGTTATTCTTGTTAGGGGCCTTCGAGCCGATTATTTAATTCAGTTGGGCATGCGTGCCTATTATATGATTTTGAGCCTGCAAGCTAATTGTTTTAAATTTTATTTTGGGCCAACGTGTCCAGATTTCAGCATCTGTGCCAATTAGTATAGGATAAAAATTGGAGATAGATCACAATAAGACAACTAGTATAGGATACAGGTTAGAGCAAAAAATGGAGAGTGTTGCATTTAGCATTCGATGATTGAATGCAATGTCCCCTAGGTTTTGACTGACTAGTCTTCTCCATGGCTCGAGAAGACTAGATAGGTACAGTCCATAATCATTCACCCAGATTTATTATGTATTGATGATTGCATGTGTGATGTTATTTTAATACATAATTGTGATGTTGATGAGACCGATCCCCTATAATATATTAAATTCATATTAATTGTTAATACATGCTTTCCACTGTTATAGTGAAAACCAAAGTTCATTATCAATGTTAGCTTGTTGAGTAACTCAAGGCTGCTCGCTCGTGAATATGTTTATCACTATAAAGCATATGATGTTTCTGAACAGTGGGTCGAATTTAACTAAAGCTTTATTTCTTGTTGAGTGACTCATGGAAATAAGATTTTGGAGGCGTGTCAAGTAAATACATAAGATGTATGTGATAATTAGTTATCTATTTGATGATCTAGGAGTCACATGTAGATGTGATTGATAAAGTATCTACCTGAATGTTTTTTTAGGCTTATTGAGTAACTCAAGGGTTTAGTAAAACAAATGGGGCCCTAGCCTACTGAAAAATGAAAATGTTCCATTAATTAATGTTAAGGGGATCATTAATTCAGTCGGCGTATAATTAATTTAATAAAAGTCCATGTTAAATTAATTTATTGCATTTATTCATTGTTCTATATTTTGTCATTTCAATTTAATTGAATAATAAGTAATCATATTAACTTGAGAGGCATACTTGATGCCAACAAGCCTACCGGGCAAAATTTTCTAGACTGGCACCGCAATCTGAGAATAGTTCTCAGGCATGAAAAAATTGCATATGTTCTTGAACAGCCGATACCGGAAATTCCTAATGAGGAAGCTACTCCGGAACAGGTGGAGGCATACAATCGTCATATGGATGACAATAATATTGCAACATGTGTGATGCTTACAGCTATGTCTCCTAAGTTGCAAAAGCAACACGAGGGTATGGATGCTTATACCATGATATTTCATCTCAAATAGTTGTATGATGAACAATCTCGCCCTGAGAGGTATGAAACATCTAAAAAGCTATTCAGGGCAGTAATGGTAGAAGATTCTTCAGTTAGTGCTCATGTACTGAAGATAATTGGCTATATTGAAAAATTAGGCCAATTAGGAGTTGCCATTGACCATGAACTAAGTATTGACTTGGTTCGTCAATCGCTTCCTGATAGCTATTCACAATTCATTATGAACTTCAATATGAACAAGATTGAATGTACCAAACCCGAGTTGTTAAACATGTTGAAGACTGTTGAGCCTAATGTAAACTAAATACAGGGGCAAGTCTTGGCTATAGACTCCTCAAAGGGCACTAAGAAGAAGTCTAAAAAGACCTTTAAGAATGGTTCCAAAAAGGCCAAAGGCATTGGGGAAACAGTTAAGCATGATAAGAGCAAATCTCACGCCGATGCTACATACTACCATTGTGGAGGCAAAGGGCATTGGAAGAGGAATTGCAAGACTTACCTCGCTACCTTGAAGGGGAAAAAGTCTACTGAGACTTTTTCTTCAGGTAATTATTTTATCGAGGTTAGCATGACTGCTTCTTTAATTTTTTGGGTATTAGATACTGGATGTGGATATCATATTTGTACAAATATGTAGGGGCTAAAGAACAATAGACCATTGCGAAGGGGTGAAGTGGACCTATGCATTGGGAATGGTGCAAAAGTTGCCTTAGCCGTAGGAACACATTATTTATCAGATCCCTCGGGCCTTGTTTTAGAATTAAAAGACTGCTATTATGTTCCTGCCATTACCAAAAACATTATTTCCATTTCATGTTTGGACGTAGATGGTTTTTTCATTGATATTAAGAATAAGCGTTATTCTTTATATCTTAATAATGTGTTTTATGGCTGTGGAAATTTGTTTAGTGGCATTTACATTCTTGACATGGAACATCCTATAATGAGTATAGAATGCAAAAGGCCTAACATTGATGACCGTGTTAATAACTCATACCTTTGGCATTGTAGACTTGGTCATATAAATGAAAAACGTATTACCAAGTTATATAAAGATGGATACTTGGACTCAAGTGATTATGAATCATTTGATAGGTGCGAATCATGCCTTTTAGGCAAGATGACCAAATCTCCCTTCACTGGGAAAGGAGAAAGAGTTGTAGACTTACTGGCACTTGTACATACAGATGTATGTGGGCCAATGTCTATAATACTAAAGGGGGCTTTTCCTACTTCATTACATTCACTGATGACCATTCTAGATATGGTTTTGTGTACATGATGAAGTTTAAGCATGAAGCTCTTCAAAAGTTCAAAGAATTCAAGCAGAAGGTGGAAAGCAAATTGGAAAAAATATTCTAACACTAAGATCTGATCGAGGTGGAGAATATTTGAAAGGAGAGTTTTTAGATTAACTGAAAGAGAATGGGATTCTCTCGCAATGGACTTCACCATATACACCACAACACAATGGTGTATCTGAAAGGAGAAATCACACGCTATTAGATATTGTACGATCCATGATGAGTCATGCAGTTCTCCCAAAAACTTTTTGGGGATATGCAATTAATACTGCTTGTTACACACTAAATCATGTACCATCTAAATCAGTTAATAAAACTCCGTATGAACTATGGACTGGTAAAAGATCAAATCTATCATACACGAAAATTTGGGGTTGTGATGCTTATGTGAAGCGTACTGAATCAGATAAGCTTGATGCTAAATCTGATAAATGTTTTTTTGTGGGATATCCAAAGGAAACTGTTGGATACTACTTTTATAATCCTGACACCATGAAAGTCATTGTGTCAAGATATGCTATATTCTTTGAAAAAGCTAACCGATTAGATAAGCCAAGAGTTGAGCTTTCATTAGATGAGGCAGAAACTGGCAATAAGGAAACACCAGTCCCTAAGGATACGCCAGGTCCGACACGTAAGTCGGGTAGAGTTATTCGTCCTCCTCAAAGATATGATATAATGATTACCAATGATACATTTTTAATTGAGGAAGATGAACCTACTACTTACACAGAAACAAAGTCAAGTGTTGACTCAAAGAGATGGCAAGAAGCCATGGAATCCGAAATGAACTCCATGTATGAAAACTAGGTTTGGACCTTAGTTGATCTACCTAAAGGAGTAAAACTTATAGGTTGTAAATGGGTTTACAAGAAAAAGATCAACATGGATCGAAAAGTTCAGACTTATAAGGCTAGATTGGTGGCAAAAGGTTATAATCAAAGACAAGGAGTTGACTTTGATGAAAATTTTTCACCAGTAGCCATGTCTAAATCAATTCAGATTTTGCTTGCAATAGCAGCATATCATAACTATGAGATTTGGCAGATGGATGTTAAAACTGCATTCCTTAATGGGAATCTTAGTGAGGATGTGTACATGACACAACCTGAAGGTTTTGAATCCAATGAGCTAAATAAAGTTTGTAAGCTACGAAGGTCCATATATGGACTAAAGCAAGCCTGTAGGAGCTGGAATCTTCGTTTTGATGAGACAATCAAAAAGTTTAATTTTATCAAAAATGAAGATGAGCCTTGTGTGTACAAGAAAAGCAGTGGAAGTAAAGTAGTGTTTCTAATTTTATATGTAGATAACATACTACTATTAGGAAACGACATCTCTATGCTGAAATCAGTGAAATCCTAGCTGTCAACAGACTTCTCCATGAAAGATTTGGGAGAGGCAGCATATGTTTATGGGATTAAGATCTATGGGATAGATCTAAAATATTGCTTGGCCTAACCCAATCTATGTACATAGACAAAACTTAAGAAGATTTAAAATGAAAGAGTCCAAGAGAGGACTCTGTCCCATAGGGCATGGGATTAATCTCTCAAAAGAAATGTGTCCAAAGACACAAGTTGAGAGGGATCGCATGTATAGGATTCTTTATGCTTCTGCAATAGGATCTATCATGTATGCGATGCTATGTACAAGACCAGATGTTTCTTATGCTTTGAGTGTCACAAGTAGGTTCCAAGCGAACCCTGGAGAGAAACATTGGATAGCTATTAAGAACATTCTTAAATACTTTAGAACAACTAAGGACGTGTTCTTAATATTTGGAGGAAATAATTGTGAACTAAGAGTTCAGGGATATACTGATGCTAGTTTCCAGTATGATACAGATGACTGTAGATCCCAATCCAGTTATGTGTTTACTCTTAACAAAGGTGCTGTGAGTTGGAAAAGTTCCAAACAAGGAACGACCGCCGATTCAACAACGGAAGCCGAATACATAGCTGCTTCGGAAGCAGCAAATGAAGCAGTCAGGATCAGGAAGTTCATCACTGAACTTGGAGTTGTTCCTAGCATTGTTGACCCAATAACTTTGTATTGTGACAACAATGGAGCCATCGCACAAGCAAAGGAATCCAGGTCTCATCAACGGTCCAAGCATGTATTAAGGCGATATCATCTCATTAGGGAGATTATACAAAGAAATGACAGAAAGATAGAACGAGTCCCTACAGATGATAATGTTGCAGATGCATTGACAAAGCCGTTGTCACATGACAAGCATGATAGTCATGCTATGTCCATGGGTATTAGATGCATGAATGGTTGGATCTAGTTTGTTTGGATTTTAGTGTTATACTATTTTGTAAGACATTTTGAGTATAAACACTTATCAATGGTTGCACTTTACTGGCAGATCTATTATTTTCATAAGTATATTATCTTATCATCAAAATAATAGAGCCCGTAGAATAAGATAAAAATAAATTGTTAATCACAATTGGTTGTCATTATGAGACGCATGTTATCACTTATTCTTAAACTATCCCTAGTCGAGGTAATTACAGGATACGGATACTATTGTTCCAAGTAGACTAGCATGTGTTACATTTCTTTCTTAGAAAGTAACTGATCTCATAAGTTAGAATATGGGGACATTCGAATAAACATATGGATCTTTGTTAGTAGAATAAGCATTGGATGATCTGCCTAGAGATACCACGTGAGTATTGTCCTAGTGTCAGTGGTTAATCCCTAATGGACGGTTGCGGAATTGGTCTTTTGACTTGAGAATACCATAGAATCTTATATAATATTGTTATGCTTAGGCGGACATTTGATGAGGCTCTAGCCATAAGTTATCAGGAAAATGCCATATAGGTATAATGAAAGTTGCATGAAGGTTATGAGTATTCAAGATGAGGATTCATCACTTCTGGATATTAGGAAACTATAATCTGCTTTTTGCTACTTGAGTTGATGAAGATTCCTTGGCCAAGGTGTGATTGTGAGTTGAAACGAGTTTCAATCATGATTATAAGTTTGTCAACTTCAAGTCTATGCGAATAAAATAATTGATTGAAATGAGATTGATGCTTATCCATATCTCTTAACCAATTGGGTTATATTGATGAAGAGATTATATCTCCATGGTAACTGTACATAGAAAGGTCTTGTCATACCACATGACATCCCGTCACATGGATTACCTTGATACATTGCTAGGTGTCAATCTTGGACGGCGTCATGAACTGATCGATCTAGGTGAATCGATGGTAAATTAAAATAGAGATTTTGGTTTGTCTTATTCTAATTAGATTAGAATAATAGTATCATGGTGTTTGCTATCGTGAGTGGGAGCCTTATGGGTCACACACAAAAGGCAAGAATCGGAGTCTTAGAATTGGATCTTGTCCGAATGGGAGATTGTTGGAATTAATGTACAAGGCCGACTAGTAATTGAGTCAGACCGTACATGGGCCCTAGAATCCTAATCAGATTAGGGTTACGTTAGGGTTTCGTAAGAAACCTATAAAGAGAGCGCTTTTAGGGTCTCAGGTTACTACGATTTTTCACATACACATTCTGTATTAACTTGCTAGCACAAGATAATACAAAAACCCAAATCCCACAACGAAAAGTTTGTGTTCTTGGATTGTTCTTGTTGTGTGGATTACTATTAGAGGTTGGACGCTTGGACAGTAGTGGTGTGATCAGATAAACCGAATTTACTGCTTCGTTATAGGTAACTTTCTGATCACGAATTCCATCTAAGAGAAAGTTTTATCCTGACGTAGGAATTATAGTTTCTATTTCCGCTGTGCGTGTTATCTATAATACCTAATATAACTAAGCTTCGCCGCTGTGCTCCACCGCTATCCATCTCCACAAAAGCAAAGAAAAGGGAAAATGGCATATGTAGTAATGAAACCAATTAAACCTGGGTTTGAGGAGCCGCAGGAAAAGATTCACAAAGCTTCTTAGTTGTTCATTCATAGATGTATGTAATTTTCCAAGACCTAAGAAGATGAATATAAACTCATAATACCAAGCTTCTTACTCTCTATTGATATTCTTAAATATTTTCATTGATCTGAGAGTGAGTTATGTTGATCTGTTTTCTGCATTCAATTGACATCACGGCATGGATGTTGCGATCTGCACTACGTCACGGCATGGATGCTGTGATACCGGTTTCAAGTAGTTTCTTACTTCTGCTTATTTTTGTAACATTATGTAGTTTGTTGGAATGTTGGTTTATGGTTTAGGTGTTGGCACTATATGGAAGTCGTGCCATGTGTAACTTCACGGCATTGATGTAGTGATTTTAGTTGGAAGTACTATTTTTTCTCATTAGAGTATTAACTAAATTTCAAAATCTATGCCGCTGTTTTAAGGCTGGTACTACAGAATAGTTGACGTTACGGTATATATACCATGAGTTGTCATAAGAATTTTGCTCTTCTTATATTTAACTTTTTTTGAAGTAAAAGAATGATTTGAGGAGAGGGGAAAAAAGCAGCCACAAAATAGTACGGAATCAGCTCAAAGAAATTAAAGTTCAAGCATTGAAGTTCAAAAATTGGTTCTTTCATATTTACAGTTTAGCACGTAATACTACTGGACGTGATTGAGAACATTTCGACCTTTTCCAGTATTATTTCATCATGCTTGCCAAACATTTTAATAACATTTTACTTCTGCTTTAAAAGTTTTTAGTTTTTCATTTTGGGTTTTACAAAATGTTCTCATCATCAGGCAGAAACGAGGTTCAAAAATAAGCTGATGCCTCTGGTAATGTTATTTATTTATTTTTCTGAAGTCCAGGGTGTTGATTTTTTAACTTTTTGACTATGTTTTGATTGTTGTTGATAATGCCTTGTTGATTAACTTTTTCATTGGGGAAAACTTAAAAATAATATTATTGGGGTAGAGTTAATAATGATATTTTGGTAATGAATTTTAATATGATAGTTTTTCGGTTGGGTGAGATTCACATTAATATTATTGTGTATGGGACACTAGGCCTGGGTAATTAACTTTACCCGCACTAAATAGAAAATGAAGTAAAAGGTTTCATTGATCTGCCTTTCCAAAAGATTGTAATTTGTTTATCAAATTGAGATATGTTAAAAGTTTGGACCTTCTGGTAGAGTCTTCAGATCTTTGGACATGTAGATGTAGTACCATATAGGGAATGCCATCTTAAAATATAAAATAAAGTACAATTTGTGTTGTAATTTATGGCTAATATAGTAGATGCCCTGACAATGTGCCAAGTTCTTGATGGCAATGCCTAAGGCATGTATTGATTTCTTTTCAAGACAAATTTTCTAGGTTCCTTCTTTTTCCCCCCTTCCTTAAATAGGATTTGTAATTCCTTTGCACTTCTATATTCCAGAGGCTTTTCCTAGGATAAGAAGAAATTTAGAGACATTCAGGGCTCAATATATAAACACAAAGGAAATTAGGTAGAATTTTCTCACATTCGACAATAAAATGCTAAAGTTAATTCACTAGTGTAGGCACCGTTTTATTATTAGGATGAGTTAGTAGATGAATATGATTTGCTTTCTATCATCTTTTTGTCTTTTGATAGAATGTGTGCGAGCACATGGAATGTTAGAGGAAGAATTCCAGTGGAACCACCCATAAAATCTCCACACTCATTTTAGCAATTTATAGATTCACCAATTTATGATGGGAACCAAAAACCCATTAAAATTTTCGTTTACTTGCTTGTGAACCAATCTTGGTATCATATCAACAATAAAAATTGAATTATGATTGTGGATTAATGATACAAACTTGATGAAGTTATATTCTTAATCTTTATATGTTTAGTTATTAGTGTTTTGCTAGTTCATATTTATTTACAAATCCTCTCCATGTTTCAATCACCAACTATCCACTCTAGGTTATAGTAATTTAACTAACACGGTCTCCAGTTAATACGATGAAAGATTATCATTAACCAATATTTAAAATTGCAAAATAACCAAATATAATAATTAAATGTAAATGCTATCTACATAGAGGAGATCGGAAGAGCGTCGTGTGATTGTTGAATATTGATGAAGGATTCAATTTCTCAACATTTTAGAACACAATGTTGTGCAACATTTAGAAATCTCAATTCACAATTACATCAAAAAAACTATATAATTACTAATTTAACCCCAAAAGTAATTAAAACTTAGACTATTACTTTTTACTGTTGAATGAAGATTTGTGAATACGGTTGGAAAAGAAGAAATACAAGGTAGGATGTTGTGCGGTACTATTGAGTAAGATAATCAAGAAATAAAAGGTTATTGAAGTCATTCTACTTGTACTTTTTTTGGTATTATTTTAAAATGTGGTGTGAGACATAATGTTTGTAATAGTAATATAACCACCGTTTCTACTTTGTGAGTTTTTATCTAGATATAAGTTTGCACACATGAGGTACACGTGTTCCAACATAACTATGTACATAATCGATTGGCAATTATTTTTTAAATGTAATTTGTATAACAATGTGTATTTGAATTTTTTGAAATGAAAACTGGTAATTTGAATGTCAAATAGAATCGCAAACATAACTTAATTAAGATATATTTAGAGCAATTATTCTGAAATATTGTGACAGCAATTAATGTTTATTTAATATAAGTAGCTAGCATAATTTTTCATGATTATATACCAAAAAATTACTTGTTTTCTATTTATGTATTTTGATTTTCTTTTATACTTTTAAGTTGCTATCTTTGAAGTTAGTCTTCTAAATATATTTTGAGTAGTATGTATTTGCAGGTACAATACAATTCTAGGAGCAGCTTTGCAAAATCACTTCTAATATGGAGTGGTCCTTTTTGCTATCTATTAGGCATTATATAATGAATATGCAGTATAAAGTTTTGATATAAGGGTCAAAGTTCTTGCTTGTTGTGTACATTAATTTGAAGAATGTATAGAGACTTGAATAGAGTAGTACTTTGTAATACTTAATGTCCTTATGTATATATTCATAGTTCGAATAGGCAGAAATAAGCCTTGAGGTGTTTTTGCCTTCAGAGGCGATGTGTAAGTTTCAAGGCAGTTTGAGGCGTAAGCCTCGATAAAAAGGGGAAAAATGAGATATTTTTTAATAAAACTATAAAAACAAACTATTTCCTTCACCTATTGCAAAGAACAAACTAAATTAGCTAATATATCCGTCATAGCAATCTATACTATAATGAATGAAGTGAACATGCAAGAAAAAGAGTATCTCTAAGTAAAAAATTGAACATGCAAGACAAATAGTCACTCATCATCTTCGCTACTCTCATTAAAGCAAATATTATTGACATTAATCCCTAGGTTGTCCTCTTCATATTCACTGTCAATATCTACCCAGTCTTCTTCTTCATCGATCAAATGTAGCTTTCCCTACCCCTTATCTACGAAGGTAAAAGAAAAAATTAAAATAGATCAATAAATAAGAACTTTTGATAGTACTTTGGAGTTAAATAAGTGTTTGTACCTATTGATTAAGCATACTGCTTTCCTTTTTTCTAACTTTGAGTCTAGGAAGAACCTCCAACTCCTTCAGTATCTGGTTGTTTGAGTTCTAGATTTATAGTTTTTGGAGTTTCCATTCAATCATCAACATCAGCAATCCATTCATCATTAGAGGAAACATTTTCGCGAACTAAAGGATCTTCACCAGCTTTCAAAGACTTCATCCATGAATTTCAATCTCTAAGCCTCTTGTTGTACATAATATAAACCAATTTCTCCATCTTATTGGTTGTTAAACGATTTCTTCACTTGCTATGAACTTGATTAATGTACTCCAATTGCGCTCACAAGCAGAAGCAGAGGAAGTTAGACTCAAAACTTTTATTGCAAAGCATGTAAGCTCCGGAGTCCCAACTCCAAATTGAGTCCACCACATAACTTGAAAAAACAATAAAGTTTAAATAAATACATGATAAAAAAACTTTAATCAATTATTAAATGTTTATGAATTAAAAAATACATACCGGGAGACCTTATGTTGTCACTGGTTTTTGCTGCTTCCAGAGAAAAGAATCCACTTTGTATCATGCATTCATCCATTTGGACATCAACTGATCCCCTTTCATCATCATCACGTATGAGCCTCATCATGCAATTATACAAACCTGCTATGACTTCACGAGTCTTAGAAAAATTTTTTGCATACTAACAACGCGGGTTCAAATAATATGCAGCAGCATGTAAGTCTCTATATAGCTGAAACTCCCACTTTGTCACCCAAGTTTTTTGCTATTTGCTCCTTCGCACTATCCATAGCCTCATAAATGAATCCCATCGCAGGCATCTGTTCAAAGTCAACAAGCCTTAAGACACTAACTAAGGCAGATGTGGTCTTTATAGCATATGCAACACCAGACCAGAAGTACTGATCTGTAAGTATGATTTTCTTTATTTCCTTGCCATCCGCTCTTTTTACCCATCTAGAATTTACCCAATCTTCCAAAGTAAACATAGACTATAGTGGTTTTTTCAACTCATAAAGCCTATGGAGAGTCAAGTAGGCTGTAACAAATCTAGTAGGACCTGGTCGAACTAAATCCTTGTTTGCAATCTTTCTCATAAGGGCTAGTACCCATTGGTGATTATGTATGTAATTAGTAACCTTCTTTGCCTTCAACAATATATTCTTGTGTTGAGGTAACTCCCCCAATTTCTCAAGCATCATGTCAATGCAATGTGCAGCACATGGTGTCCAATATATATCCTTTCTCTTCTCCATCAATCTTTGTCCATCTGCCTTATAAGCACTTGCATTGTCTGTCACAACTTGGACTACGATTTCCTCTCCAATTTCTTCAATAACACCATCCAACAATGTAAACGTCAAATTTGCATCTTTAATCGCATCTGATGCATCAACTGTTTTTAGAAAGACCGTGCCATGCGGATTGTTAACAAGAAAATTAATCATACTCCTATTCCTCATGTCAGACCATTTGTCAGACAAAATAGATACTCCTATAGTACTCCATGTGCTCCTAATATCTTCAACTATTTTTCCTATTGTCTGTAACTCTTCTTCTAGAATCCAATTTCGTAATTCATAGGATGAAGGGGGCTGTAAACCCCCTACCATAAGAACCAATGGAGCGGCACATGCTAATAAATAAGGGAGATTCAACCACATGAAATGGCAAAGCATTTTCGAAGAAAAACATCCCAACATCAAAACAAACTTTATTCCTTCATTCTTTATTGTAGCTGCTATCATTTTTTGCTGCGCTTTGTCTTCGTTACTAGGATTTGTCACAAACCGATCCATTGGACCCCAGAAGCCTCTAGATGAGCCTTGAATTTGGACACTCTCATCCTTTCCAAAGTAAGCTCCAACATCAACCATATCATCAAATTGCTGTTATGAAAGGTTTCTTTTCATGTCTCCTGCTTTCATGTATTCTTGAATTTCTTTCTTAACTTCTTCAGGAACTCTGGGACATGGTGCAACATTTTTATGGGTACAAGCCAAATGGTCTTTCATCCGCTTTACCCCACCAGTGATAGTTTTTTTGCAAAAAGTACACTCCATATAAATGTATCCTCGTTTTTCTCCTTCAACATGGATTTCAGAGCCATATTTCCAAGTTGGGTCTTTTCTATTATTCTTTCCCATCCTTTTAATGAACACCAAATTTGAAATTAGTCTTTAATTGCGTTGCACAAATAAAGGTTGATTTAAATGTTGCACAAGTTAAAAATTATAGCATTTTGAAAAAATAAAAAACACCATTCTCATTGAACTGATTGAATTAAATTCAAATTCAATTACATCAAACGATGAACTTATTTAGCAAAGCAACTATAGAAAAACTAAAGATTTATTTAGAGTACACATTATTCTACTACCATTACTTAGCTTAGCTAGCATACTAATTGACATGTGGCACATAAATCTGCAATATTTTTAAAACAAGTCGAATTTCTTGTTCTCGTGAAATGTAGCCATCCTCTTTTGGTGGACCGTTTAAATCAAGCAACGGCCTATTCTTCCTTTTCAGATTTCTTGTGCTAATTTTTACATCCAAAGCTTCATTCATCTTGGAACCATCCAATTCCTCTTTGACCGTCACGTTCATGCTTTTTGACATTACTGTGTAATGACATATAGAACTCAGTTATTAATGATCCATGTGTTCCCATTGTGATAATTGATAATAAATAATATCTAATGAAATGATTACAGGCAGCATGCATACCATTTATGAAAATTACATATTTATTATTACTAACATTCACTAATCACTATAGCATGGGAGAAAACAGTTGAATCACTCATGGATGAACAGTAACAATAACACATCAACTCCATTAAAACCTCCAACTAATAGATGAATTTAATTATAATTATAATTATATAATACTATTTCAATACATCTCTTACAAGACACATTCATTATCACGTGGACCTTTCAACACAAAAGAAACGAAGATGCAAGAAGTCAACCAAGGTAGGCGGATTGGTAGGTGGATGGAGTTTCACATGCATAGATTAAACTGTAGATCAATTATATGTCTTATCAAAATATTATATATATATATGCTACTAAATAATTCCAAGAAAACACACTACTGTATATTATATATATAGTACATGTTACTAACAAATACAAAAGAACACAGCAGGCTATCTTAGAAATCGAACCTTTGCACACGGCATGCTGAAGAACTCAAAACCCAACAACTATGGCTGAGCCAGAAATAGAAGATGCCAAGATGGAAGGAACTCACCTGTTTCTTTTCCTCTTTGTAAGCTGAGGAGATGCCGAGACCACGGTAGAGCTACTATTGTTTGCTGATCTGGTGAGCTTGAAGTTGATATAGAGGTCGCAAATTGCCCGAGTATATATACGAGCAGAGACGGTAAATCTTGAAACCCTTAACCTAAACTACGTTGCTAGGATTCATGGGCTAGGATCGGAACTTGGGCTATAGTATTTTTTTGGGTTAAAAAAACTCAAAATCGTAGTAATATTTTGAGGCCTAAGCCTCACCCGCCTGGAGGTGCAGCTCAAAAGGCGACTGTCTCTGGTCAAGAGGAGATAGCCTCGTCTCCAGCCATTCTAAAAAAGCCGCCTCGAGTCATCTGCAGTACGCCTCAGGTGGAGGCGCCTTTTTAAACTATGTATATATTGATGTATGAGGATATTTAATCAGTTGTAGGCTGGATAACTACATAATATATGGGAAATTCTGTCAAAATTGCTGTAAACACTTTTGCAATCTAACATGATGATATTTTTGAACAGCGTTTTGTAAATACTAACATGTTACTAAAGTTCATAATACAAAGGAAATTATGCCAAATAATAGTAAAAACGTTTTGTGTTTTCTTCGCATCCCCCTTTCCAAACACTGCAAACATAGTAGGATGTGGTAGAAAAAAGCATTTTGTGTGACACGGTGAAAAGAAGGGCTCAGAATGGCCTTGAAGGGGCATCACTGCACCGGTACTACTATGACTCCACCATCGCGGTAGGGGTGCAGTGATAGCCCGAATTGATTTGAAATCAACTACAATGCTTAGACTGGATTTCCATTTATGTTTTTAGTGTATTTAGTTCATGTACATTAGAGGTTGAGTGAGTTTTGCTAAGAAGTATCCAATCTAACTTGTGACAAAGTCAAAATTTTGTGAAACTTGACATTCATGACCGCACCATGTCCCCATATCTGTTTCCAATGTCTTCAACGACTTTGGATGACATGATGCTACACAACATACTAATAAGTCATATAGGTCTCACCGTTTGTGCAAACTCCCCCTCACATGGCTCAAACGTATTAATCTAAGTTGGGTTCAGCTAGGAAGCCATGTGAGTGTAACCCGGTAGATAGCAATACTATAAGTCATATAGTATCGCTATCACTGCACTTATACTGTGATAGTACCATACGCGACATGAGACCGTTATGGCATTAACTAAATTGAAACTTTGTGAAACTTGTCACTCATGTCCCCATCGGGTCCTCTTGTGTGTTTCCAGTATGTTCTACAACTTTGGATGAGTGAACAAATGAGTTGTGGACATCACGTGACCAGAAGGATCACTATCATTGTACCAATGCCGTTAGGATACCACCATCATGGTGGGGATGCAGTGATGGCCCGAATCGATTTGAAATTGATCACAACTTGACTCGTTCGATCGGGCCACGTTCCGATAAATGTTTTCAGTCTGTTTGGTTCATTTGGATTAGAAGTTGAGTGAGCTTTGCAAATGAAGGGCCCAATCTAACTTGTGACATTATGTAACTTAGACTAAGCGTGACCAACGGCGTTTCGTACTTTTGTCCGGCCTCGAATAATGCGTTATAACTTGAGTTTGGCTGAGAAAGGTCATTGGTCTGTGGATCTAAAATTTGGAGTAGAGATTCAACATGGAGCACAATCACTGTACACATGCCACTATGAGACTATTGTCACGATATGTGTGCAGTGACAGCCCAAATCGATTCAAAATTGACCACAACTTTGCCACTCAACCAGAACATGTTCCTATTAATGTTTTCAATGTGTTAGTTCATGTGGGTTAGAGGTTGAACTAGTTTTGATACAAAGGGCCCAATCTAACTTGTGACGTTTTGTAACTTAGACTTAGCATGACCGATGGTGTTTCGTATATTGTCCGGCTTTGAAATAATGTGTTCTAACTTGGGTCTTGCCAAGAAAGGGAATTGGTTCATTGGGGTGAAATTTGGAGCAAAGATTCAACATAGAGAGTCATAACTACACCCATGCCGCTATGAGACCACCGACATGGCATGGGTCTGTGATGGCCCGAATCGATTCGAAATTGACCGCAACTTGACATAATTGATCAGACATCGTTCTTATTTATGTTTTCAGTGTGTTTAGTTGATTTGGATTAGAAGTTGATTGAGTTTTGCTAAAAAAAGGCCCAATCTAACTTGTGACGTTATCTAAATTAGACTTAGCACATCCAACGGTGTTTTGTATACTGTGTGGCCCTGAAACAATGTGCTAAAACTTGGATTTGGCTAGGAAATAGGATTGGATAGTCAGGGTGAAGTTTGGAGCAAAGATAGAACAGGGAGTGACATCACTACACCTATGCCGCTATGTTACCACTTTCGCGGTATAGTTGCAGTGATAGCCCAAATCGATTCGAAATTGACTGCAACTTGACACACTCGTTCAGATCACGTTCTTATTTATGTTTTCAGTGTGTTTAGTTAATGTAGATAAGAGGTTGGTCAAGTTTTACTAAAAATGACTCAATCTAACTTGTAACATTATGTAGCTTGGACTTAGCACAACCGGCAGCGCCAAAATAATGTGCTCTAACTTGGGTTTTGCGGGGAAAGGGATTGGAACGTCGGGGGTGAAGTTTGGAACAAAGATTCAGCATAGAGCGCCATAATTACACATATACTACTATGTTACAACGGTTGCTATATGGGTGCAGTGATAACCCAATTTGATTTTAAATCGACCGCAACTTGACCCACTCGGTCAGACCACATTCTTATTTATGTTTTCAATGTGTTTAGTTAACATGGATAAGAGGTTTCTTGAGTTTTGCTAAAAATGGTCTGATCTAACTTGTATCATTATGTAACTTAGACTTAGCGCGACTGATGGCGTTTTGTATACTATCTAGCCCTGACATAATGTGCTATAACTTGGGTTTCACTGGAAAAGGGGATTGGTTTGTGGGGATGAAATTTGGAACAAAGATTCAACATAGAGCGCCATCACTGTACCCATATCGCTATGATACCACCATAACGGTAGGGTGGTAGGGGTGCAGTGATAGCCCGAATTGATTCGAAATCGGCTAAAACTTGACCTACTCGATCATACCTCGTTCCTGTTTATGTTTTCAGTGTGTTTAGTTATTGTGATCAAATATTGATTGACTTTTGCTAAAAACGGTCCTATCTAACTTGTAAAGTTATGTAACGTATACTTGGCACGTCCAACGAAGTTTCTAGGATGTAATAGTCAACAAAATATCTCTAAAAATGTATTCAGTGCATCCATGTTAAATAAGAGTCACAGAATCACCCCATTTGCACATCACTATACGCATGCAGTTATAGTATTGACCACCACGGCATGAGTGTCATGATCTACAGAAATATACCTATACCAGTTATACCCAATTCCAACATATTTATTCTAGACGTGTGCTCTTCCGATCTTTCAAATGCAACTCTTCATAGAAACAAACATTATGGACTTGGAACTACAAAGCACTAGAGTTCCAACTCTATAACGAGATAATCAAAATATATCAAAGAGAATAAATGCATAACTCTAATGAATATTGGCTTATGAAGGCAATTAGGATTTCAAACAAAAAGAAATTCTCTTCGAGGCAAGCACATGATCCATCTGTAAAGGACCATCCACCATGAACCTCCATTTCCATCTACTACCACTTTCCTCTTTAAACTCACCACCTTCAAAAATTGAAATATATAGTGCATCCCCATTGTCCATGGCTGTATTACAAGAAGAAATAAATAAATTTTGGTTTCTTAGCTCCCAATTTTTCTAATTAAGAAAACCTACTGCATTAAGACTATATATAAGAAGATAACTATATAGAAGTTTACAATAAAATGAAATATATGTATCCCACTAAACTAAAATAAAACATACAACACCTGCAAAGTACGTTATAAACACTCAAAGATCAATTAGAGATAGGAAAAAATAACCAATTAAGTTCAAAGAGGAATAACGAGATAGATACTATGATATAGTGCAACTCACGGCATATATACCGTGACATCAACTATTCAGACGTACCAAACTTAAAACAATGACATAGATTTGAAATTTAGTTACTACTCTAACATGAAAAAATAGTACTTCCAACTGAAATCACGACATCAATGCCGTGAAGTTATACATGGCACGGCTTCTATACAGTGCTGACACCTGAACCACAAACCAGCATCCCAACAAACAACACAATGTTACAAAAATGAGCAGAAGCAAGAAACTACTTGAAAAGGTATCACGGCATCCATACCGTGGCGTAGTACAAATCACGACATTCATGCCGTGACGCCGATTGAACGCAGGAAACCCCTTATCAGATCAACAAAAACATTTAACAAGATCAATAGAGAGTAAGAAGCTTGGTACTATGAGTTCATATTCATTTTCTTAGTTCTTTGAAAACCACATACCTCTATGAATGAACAACTAGGAAGATCATAGACTAATTATTGAAGAGATTTTCTACTTTTCTTCAAGTAGATTGTGAAAGTAGGAGTCATTCTTGCCAGTAGATTGAAGCAGAGGTTTGCCAGAGATTGATTTCTTGTTTTCTCATAGGAGCAGTGGATATGTGGATGGATGGAAGTGTTTTCCGCTTTTTTTTTTTTTTTTGGTAAAGTGGATGGATGGAAGTGAACAAACATTAGTGGTGGATGGTATTTTGAGGAGTTTTTTATTATTTTTAAATGGCTTGGTTAGATGGACAAAAGTTATAGAGACTTGGCCTTTTAAATGGACACTTTCGTTGACTTGGTTATTTAAATAAATTCCCCTATCTTATTTGAGGAAAAATATTTCGGGCATGTGAAGCCGAAATCCATTTCACTGGGTATTTTTCACTATTTTCATTAATCTACTAGTTTTCCACCCATAGGTTGCACATGTAGAGCTCTAAAGAGTTGTATAGCATAAAATATAGTGTAGTTAGGTTTGTTAATGTTTATGATCTGAATGAACTAAGAGAAACTACTTGCATGGATTAGATGTTCATCATATGTTGCAAGTGGTATTGCATTACTTTCCTATTCTATATATGAATTGTTACCAATAGCATCAAACAAATAATGTTTTCGAACTATCGTCATATATATGCTAATGTAGAGGCGATTAAGTTGGTTAATTAAAAGGCCCAAATGGATGATTATCAATTTCATTCGAATTTAAAAATGTTCTCCAATTTAAAAAAGCGTTATACTTGTGTCCATGAAAATGTAAAAAGAACCATATTGCAAAACGATAAACAGGTTGAATAAAGAAGTGTTATATTTGTTCTCCAATTTTAATCATTGTTATATTTCATGAATTAATTATTTACTTTAGAGGTATGTCATTTCTGTAGGGCATGGGTCAGTAGTGGTAATTACAAAATGAATTGTCGAAAATGTGATGTGAAATTGATGAATAAAGGTTGGAAACTGATTCAAATGCGAATTTTGAATCAAATAGAATTGAGTAGAATCACCTAAAATTGCCTTCAAATGGCCTTGAGAGAAAAATGAATGTCTCTTAGGTGATATGAAAGAATGAAAAGTTAGTTTAATTTTTTATTTTGGTGGGGTATTTATAGGCATGGGCCTCCATTGGCGCGTATAATCTTCTAGTTCTTATCGCTGATGTAGCGTTCACTTTGGCAATTGGCAATTGTCGTATTCGTCTATCGCCCAACATTACCCACTTATAGCAATTAGTTATTGCTCTCCATATTTATTTCAAGGGTCTTTCTTATATTATCTTCCTAATCGTATTATACTGTTTAATTCTATGATCATAAGCCTCATCACTCTTATAAAAATTGCTTTTTAGTATGCTTGAGGAGAGTGACGAGAAGTGTCCATAAGAGATACTGTTATATAATCATTTACTAAATAATGTATAGCCTTTCCTCTGAGAGTTTCCCTCGCAAAGTTGTAAACGACTGATATACCCTTATTTTGAAAACCCCTCGGTAGGAACAGCGTCCAAAGGCCTAAACCTTCTTCCTTTTATATTCTAATATCTCGATGCACTCCTTTAACTCTTCCTCCGGTCACAACAATGAATTTTCTATATTTGATCTTTTTGGAGATCCGTCATTCTTAGATTACCTTTTATCTTCCAATTTCGAACACGACTCATCAATTCCAGTCAATTCGAGCTTTACTTCCTCACATCCCTCTGGTAAAATAAAGAAAGAAAGAAAGAAAAACCCTAACTCTCTGAACCCGCATAATGATTCTGCTATGGATTGAAAAAAATTTTTTATGCATGTCTTCGATGTGTACTATCAAGAGTTATTTTAAGCATTATGGTCTTTTATTCTGTGCATAATTTAGTCTGGGCTTGCAAATTTCCTTTTGTCTTTGTTTTTTTAGGGTTTTCTCGGTTTTTTTCCTTTTGCCAATTCAGCTCCTTCACCTACTCCCTTTTAGAAATCAAATAACCTCTAGTGGTCTCCTGTACCCCTTATCTACTTTGTCAATATGACAACCAAAAGAGCTGCCACAAAACCCCCCCAGTAATCGTTCTCGCAAGAGGTAGAAAACCCTGAAGCCACCTCGTCTACACCTCCTGCGAAAGCTTCTTCTGACACACCCCCTATTGAAGATATTAGTGATGACAAACCCATTAGGGATTTTCCTATAATATAAGCCTTTTCCATGATTCCAAAAAATTTTACTTAGATAAACTTTTGTCTAGATACTATCTCCCCTCCTTCCGTCTTTCGCCAGCCAAATACTATCTTTCCTCATCTAACCCTCTTTCCCCTTTCACTTACCGTATTCCTTAAAAAGAAGAAACAATTGGGTCAACTTTTGATCGTGTGATCGTGATTTATTCGGATTGTATACAAATGGGTTTAAGGTTTTTATCTCTGACTTGCTATTTGTCACTCAACTTGCTTCTTGCTAGATATGCCCAAATGCTTGGTGGTGTATCTATATGTGTCTTATAATTTGTCTAAAAAATAACATCACTTCTTCTGTTATCCTTTTTCGACATTATTTCTTGCTAAGGAAAGCAAAAAATAGCTATAGTTGAGTCATTTTTGTTAATAGGCAACTCAGACTAAATTTGCCTAGTAATCCCGAATCAGTTAATGGGTGGAGTAGAAGGTTCTTCTTTGTAAAGCCTCCAGAGGGTCAGAACTTTAATTTTATTAAAACTTGGCGATCACCCCCTTTCTGATCTTTTAACGCCCTTCTACCTTATTCAAATCTAATGAGGCTCCAGAAAAACATTAAGAGCTATACCTTGCATAGAGAAGGCCGGTGAGCTCTTTCACAATAGGAATATCGTGGCAGTGGGTCTCAGATGGTCCCCTTGTAAGATCTCTCATTTTTGTATCATAGTTGTCCAAAACTTTATCCATCTTTTCTCGTAACTAGTACCTTGCGTTTATCTGCAACTTCCTCTGCAGTTATGACCCAGAAAGGATTCAGCATTGCCTATATCGCCGAAATAGCTGCTCAAATGAGAGAAAAACGTTCAGGTTGCTTCTGCGGCTCAGTCTTCAATCGCTCAATCTTCAACCCACACATATGCTAAGGACAACCATGAGTCCACTGCAACCTCTTCTTGTGAAAGGACGGTTTCTAAAAATCATCCTTCTCACGATAATCCTGTTTCTTCCCAAAATCGCTCCATAAGCAACCACTTTCAACAACCTGAACATCGCTTCTTGGACGATCAACAAACTCCCATTTCTTCTTCTCTGCCTTGTGTTTACAGCTCTCCACCTCCTACTACTAGTCAAGCACTCTTTGGAAGATATTTAATATATTCATCCTACGTTGTTCATACCTTTATCTACAGTGGAAATGATGACCGCCTTTCTTGTCCATTGGCAGTTCCTCCTTTAGGCAGCGATTTGCCTCCCTCCTTCTATCCCAACAACCGCTTTCATCCTGGCTCTTGTTGTTGATCTTGATGTTCCAGAATCAAATGAGGTACCTCTCAGGTGAAAAGGCAAATATGTTGCCCCTTCTGATCCTTTCCCCTCTAATAACTTGGACATTTCTGTGGACACTTCTTTTCACATCTCTCTAGCCCACCTTACTACTGACCTTCTTGCCGCAATTCCTAGTGATCCAGTGCTTGACGAGTTTATGGACATTCAAGGTGACCTTGACTTGGATAAAGATATAGCTTTCGACCTTTGCTTTGCATGTTTTTCCCATATGTTTGGTTTATCGTACCTTATTCACTTTCTTTATTTAAATCATTTTACTATCATCATTTTGACATCTTTGCTGACTATTCTACTATTGCTGTATTGATGACTTTACTTCGGCTGTTCGAAAAAGCAAAGGACGGTGTGAGGGTCAATGTAAACTCTTCAGAGCAACATAAGAGGTTCCGTGGGGAAAAGTAGAAACTTTGCCAGTCTTACCGCGATCAAACTGAGACCCTCAAGACCCAGGAAGTGTATCTTGTTGCTGTGAAGAGTGCCCTCATTGAAATGACAGCTAGGTATAAGAAAGTTAAAGATGAACATGAATCTGCCATGGTCGTCCAGGAATCGCTTCGCCAGTCGCTGAACGAAACTGCGAGGCTATCTAAGAAGAGAGGAGTTGCTTTACAGAATAAAGATGAAATCTTGGCAGTGAAAGATGCCATGCTCATAGATAAGGATAAGGCCCTTGCAGTGAAGATTCAAGAGTTTTCTAACCAAGAAAGTGTTCTTGCCAAGAAAAGGCAAGTAATAGCTAAATGGCAACACGCTCTTCCATTGAAGGCTGTCTATAATTTTAAACGTTCCACTGAATTTAAAAGTATAAAAGATAACCTTCAAAAGAAAAGTATAAAGGATACTTGCATGGCTGTAGGATTCGGAAGCGGAACGAGGACAGCGAAGGAATAGTTAAAAGAACAAGGGGATAACTCTTCTATTGACAAGATTCCTTGCTCCACTGGAGACGACGTCTTCTCTAGCGATGAGGAGGAAGAAGAAACCCCTGAAGTCATGGAAGATTCTGACTATGCTCTTCGTTTACACCCCATTTTTGTAACTGACACATACTGTTCTCTTTTCACTGATTTTATCACTATGACTGTGAATAGCCATTTTGGCTATTGTACTTTACGGTTACCATTTTGCTAACTATTCATGGTTATTTTGTCTATCTTTAATCTAAACAACATTCCTTTTCACTTTCCTTGTCAAACAGAACCGTGTGTCACTACTCTACTTACTCTCCTATTCTTCTAATTTGATGCATATTTGTTGCCTATCAAACATCTGTTCTTAGGTGAATTGCCCAGAATAGAGATCGGAAGAGCATACTAGAAACACTACATAATGGTGCTTGAGCTTAACTCACGCTGTTGTGGTAACATCACGATACACATACTTAAGGTTTAAGAATAATTCATCTTTATGACGTCAACTGTTTCGAGAGAAGAAACGACTTACGTTGCGCTACTGAAAGGCGATTAAAACAATACGCATAACTAGCGATTATAGTTGCGCTGTTGAGAAGTGACTTTCATATTACACTGCGCTATTGAGAAGAGACTTACATATTACATTAGCAATTATGGTTGCACTTCTGGGAAGTGACTTATGTTGCGCTACTGAAAAGCGATACAATACGCTTGATTAGTGATTGTAATTGCGCTGCTGAGAAGCAACTTTCACTGTGCTACTGGGAAGCGACTTGTATATTACGTTAGCAATTATAGTTCTGATTCTGTGAAGCGACTTACGTTGTGTTACTGATAAGCAACTTACACAATACGTATAAGTAGCCATTATAATTGCGCTGCTGGGAAGCGACTTACGTTGCGCTACTGAAAAGTGACTTATACAATACACTTGATTAGCGATTGTAATTGTGCTACTGAGAAGCGACTTTCATTATGCTACTGAGAAGCGACTTACATATTATGTTAGCGATTATAGTTACACTACTGTAAAGCGACTTACGTTGGGTTACAGATAAGCGACATACACAATACGCATAATTAGCGATTATAATTGCGCTGCTGGGAAGCGACTGAACTTGATACTCTTTGCAAAACATGCAGATCACCATTTATAACAATGAGAATCAATCAAAATCTCATTAATACAGTAAAATAATAGAGGTGTTCAAAATTATGGATAATAGACAAATCGAAATTTCATAACAATGTATGGATAATAGACAAATATTTTTCTTCTATGGAGAAAATGAATAAACGATCATGCCCCAAAATGGCTATCCAAATCAGTCCTCGCTTTTTATTCTTGTCAGTATTGTTCTTTCCTTTTCCTTTCGCTATCGCACCATTAGCCTTCTTCCTCAGCCACTCATTTAGGTACTCTCTCTTTTTTTATGTATTCTTTCCTCGGTATCTACTTCTCTATCTATTCCACCTCATACTTTCGTTTATTTTACCACTGCCTCCTCTGCAAGAACATTCACATTAGTTGTCATAGGAGATATCTTTCTCGTACCTTCAATGCACTATTCTCACAAAAGAAAATACTATGAGCACGAGGTTCTTCATCCCACTATGTTGCAGTGTTTTATGCTTATTTTGCCTCCTGGGAACCCCATTTGCACATTCTGAAATCAGTTAACCTCTACAAAGACATATTTTAAGATGACTGGATATCATATTTTAACGATATGTTTGTTGTCACACGAGTAATGTAAAAAAAAAATCATACAAGAAAATGACTTTTCACGTGATGATGAACCCACAGGAGAGCAAAACCCGAAACATGGCTGAAGAGATAGAAACTCAAAAGCAAAATTCTGAACATAAAATCATAGCAACTAAGCAAATTTCTGAACAGAGACACGAAGCATTCAACAACAGCAGAAAAGCTCAACAAAAAAAAAAAGGCTAAATTTGAACATTGAACCTTTAGAATTTAATTAGTGAACTCCAATGATAAAATCAGTTGGTGTGATAAGTATGGGAATGAAGACCGGTGGGATTTGAGTTTCCATATTTGCAGCGCAACTCAGACGGAAAAATAAATTTCAATCATCCCATCAATTTGGGGATTAGAACAATTTCGATAGAAAACCCAATAGGATGCTGCGGCGATTGGGGATGATCCTTATAGCTGAGAGCGATTAAACGGCGGCATCATATATGATGGAAGAGGGAAGACAGTCGATGTGCTACATAGGTAACAAGTATGTTACATTTTATTTTTCTAATATTTTTATTATTTTTTCTTTAATAAATATTTTTTAATACCCCCACCCCACCCCCCACTGGCTACCCACCCCCACCTGCATGACGGCTGTAGGCTGGTGGGATTCCGGCCGAAGTTCAGCTTGTTGGCCAAATTCCGGCGACCCCGTCGGCTGGAATTTTTTTCTCTTTTTACACTTTCTTTTTATTTTTTCGTTCCTTATCTCCCTTTTTTCTTTGTTTTCTCTCTTTTATTTTTAAGGGTTAATTTCATATATCATCCCCAACCTTTTGGGTTAATATCGGTTGGGAGATCGGAAGAGCATTTTTTTCAACACGCTGGGTCCTTAACCTTTCATTAAGTTACACAGAACGTCCTTTTAATGGTTTTCGTCGACTTTTTCGTTAAATTTTCAACCAAATTACCATTACACACTCTTTTTTAAATAAAAAACAAAAGCTTTTAAAATATAAAAAATAATTTAAAATTTAAAAAAAAAAGGAGAAGACTGTCGGAAACGGCAGCTCACAGCGAGGGGTCTCCCCCATAGTTGGCTACTATTTCTTTCAGGCAACCCATTTTCAGCAGCCAACTGGGGGGAGACGCCCCCTGTACTATTGGAAAAAGCTCACTGGGAGGGTTTCCCTCCCACTCATTTGGCTGTGCACTGCTATTTCCGATAGCTAAATTGGAGAGGGGAAGGGAGGAGACGCCCCCTTTGAGCATGGCAGCTCATAGATCCTCCTCTCCCCCTGCAAAAAAAAAAAAAAAAAGGCTGCCGGAAATGACATCCCATTTCCTGCTGCCAACTGTGGTGGGAGACCCCCTGCTGTGAGCTGCCGTTTGCGGCAGCTCATGGGGAGGTCTCCCTCGCCCCTCCTTTTTTTAAATTTTTATATTATTTTTTATATTTTAAAAGCTTTTATTTTTATTTAAGAAAGATAAGGGTATAATAGTAATTCGGTCAAGAATTTAACAAAAAGTCGACCGAAACAGTAAAAGGACCTTCTGTGCAACTTAAAGAAAGGTTAGGGACCCAACCGATACTAACCCTAAAGGTTAGGGACGATTTGTGAATTAACCCTATTTTTAATCATTGTTTCTCTTTAAACTCATATAGTATTAATTGTTTGACATTTTAATTCATTTAATAGATGATGTTATACTATTTAAACATAGGTTGTCATGCAAATAACATAACCTGTTAAACAAATAACATAGTTTGTTATTCAAATTACACAAATTATTAATAATATATATTGTTACACGCACAACATATCAAACAAGATTGTAGTAGTTACATAAATGACATAGCTTGTTTCCACATAAGATAACCTAGTATACGAATAACATAGCTTGTTATATGCATAAAATGACGTGTTGGACAAATAACATAATTTGTTATGCATATAAGGTAGATTTTTATTAAGTAATAAATCATTAAAACAAGTCTGAACAATATTTAAACAGCTGTAGAATGGTAAAAAAAATAAAAAAATAAATTATAAAAAATCAAAAAAAGTAGAAAACAGAAAAATCGTAAATTTGAAGGCTTAAATGACTTTGAATTGCCTTGGTCGCCTCTTCGTTCCACTTCTTAGATGATATTTTGCACCTAATTTTGCACCAATAGCCAAAAAACCCAAATTTTCAACCCAATCTTTGATCCAGTTCTCCCTAAATCCATTCTGCCATTGTGTTATATATTTTAATAACACAGATTATTAGACAAAATATATATTGTTACACAAATAACATAGCTTGTTATAAAAAATAACATATCACCTGTTACACATGTAACGAACCTTTGAGCATTAAAATATTGTTTTTCATGTAGCAAACTTTGTCAAAAAATTGTTACAGGAAATAGAGAAAACGAAAACAGACAAAAAGCCAGATACAAAAATTGGAAAAAAGAAGAAGAAGAAGAAGATTCCGACAACATCACCAGAAAAAAGAAAGGGGAAAAGAGAAATTTAAAAAGAATGAGGGAGAAAGGGAAAAGAATAAAAAAAAAAGAAAAGAAAAGAAAAAAAAAGGGAAAAAAATCACAGGAACTCTAGAGGCCTGTTGCCGACAGCTGGCGAGATTGTGGCCGACAGGGCTAGGGTGTTTAGATGTGTAAAAATAACTTGAAATAAAATAACAAAATAACATTAAAAAATAACACAGTATTTTTAGGGGGAAAAACAACATAGTAAACAAGGAAAAAACTGCCTGTGAACAGTAACTTGCGAAATTGCCCCTTAAGTTAAACAATCAGCTCAAATGTAGTAAATCAGTGTGCCTAAATCATGTAATTAAATGGGTGGCGTCATTAGTGACATCACAAGGAAATGGGCGGGAGAGATTGGAAATTAGAGCTTATGCCACTAGACAATTGAATTCAATTATGCCCACTAAACTGTTGTTTAACACACACACACACGTAACAACTGTTAATAATTGCTATTGTAAAAGATTAATTATTTACCACAGTTACAAAACTACCGCGCTGAATAATAAGACCAATTACGGCGGCTGTAGTAAAAACCATTGTTAATATTCTTTAAACAACATATTTCTAGGTGAGTGTATAAACTACACAAATTTTTACCACGGCTTATTTGTTGTCGTAAAAGACATTTTTAGTGGTGGTTTCTAAGCTGTCATAATGAAATTCACAGTAAAAACTCTTTTTTCATGTAGTATCTCTAAATCAGGTCTTGAGACCCACTTGGATATAGAATCAAAGGGATATTTGATACGTATTAAACAAATATTCCTATAAAGGGAAACTGTTGAGAAATCAACGGGAGGCGGAATAATAAATTTAAATGGCCAATTGGCACTAACTAACTTAAACATTTCACATTATTGTGTAATCTAACCTTAATTTTTGTAACTTCGCAATTCTAATCTCAAATATCACTCTTTTTCGTGCTATGTAACCTTTTTAACTTAAAAAAAAAAACTAGAATACCCGTAAATTATACTTTGAAAATTAACCTTCCTATTTTAGTCTCAAACACTTCTTCTTTTTCTTTCTTTTTTTTTTTGTGATTAGACTTTGAAAATCATATTAATATTTTGATTTATTTTTGGGTTAGTAGATTTTTAGGATTTACATTGTTTAATGGTGATATATATATTTATCGGGATGTTTTTACTTGATAGTTACTTGACAGAAATTTTCTACTATATTCTTTATTTGATTTCATGAATTCTTCTATAATTTCTACTTATTAATCTATTTATTTATTATCTTTAATATCTAATACATCTAATCTCTAATCATTAATAATATATTAGAAGAATTTAGTGGTCAAACTTTCTAAAAAGAATTTTTCCTCCTAAAGTACAATTCTAAATTTATTTGTCATATCTTAGTCATTCATATAAAATAATGCATCTCAACCGTTGATAAATATATGGAATAAAATGCCAATGTTACCTATTCCAAATTGTAATCAGGATATGTACTCGGCGTTGAACTTTTGTTACTGAAAATGAAAAATTAAATATTAGAAATTAAATCAAGTTGAAACGCAATTACTATCGAAACAGAAAATGCCCACAAACCTAAATTAAGTTCTATCCTTGCAACTATACATTGTAATCACTACTAGAAAATGTACCAATAGTAACAAAATTTTAGCAGAGGAAACAATTTGTTACTATTAGCAACAGAATAGTAATGGGTTAGTAACGGAACGCGCATAGCCTACCAAGTGAAATGAACTAGCCATCGTTTTCAATATTGACTCAGTCATTGACCCGGTAACTGTACTGTATTAATAGGTTTCTAGTTCAACTGATAGGTAATTTCTAACTCGGTTGCCAATAGGACTGGCTGTGGATTGGATCTGAGCAGATCAGAACCAATCCATTTTGCTCCATGAAAAATTTACAAAATCATGATCTGCTCCACGATCTATGACTTACGGATCAGAGCAAATTAGAGCAGATCAAGATTTCGATCCGCTTTAATAGTGGGTGTTGACCTTGTTCTTTGCGACTTCTAGAAGCTTAAAAGTTAAAAACACTTTTTTTTTTTAAAGTTGAGCGGATCGGATCGGATCGACCCTGATACGATCCGGTCCACAATCCTTTGGCGGATTGCAAATTTTACCACAATCCACTCCACCAATTGACGGATAGGATATCCATTGAATCTGGTGCAGATTGAATTTTTCTGCCATCCCTAGTTGTCAATCCACGTATATGTGGTTAATAATAACATCTTTTTGAGTGAAAATATGCGAGAATAATGATATACAAATGAAAATTATTAAAAAAAAAAAAGAGTTGGCATACTGGATTAAAAGCTACTTCTTAATATGTAGGTCATGAATTAAATCCTTCACTATTAGATCTGTAATAAATTTTTTTATGAAAAGTCACAATTAGGTGGGCCTTGCGCGAGCTGAGTTGCTGGTTCACATCAAACAGGCCCCCATTAAGTTGCGTAAACAATCCCAACACATCACGGTGACATCAGCGAATTGTGGGCGGGAAAGTGTTGGAAAATGTGAAAGTGAGCATCTACTTGTCATTGAAAACTCTACTTTAATATATATATACATAGAGAGAGAGAGAGAGAGAGAGATTTTTTTACTGCACCGATTTTCCTCATAATAAGTAATATATGAATTATATGTTCCTTTTTATTTAATATTTTTTTTAAAAAAATTACATATACATACTAGGACTTCTAGTGTAACACACACTTATATGAATACATAAGAGCCATGTGGCGTATATCGATACATGCTACATGGTTGTGGTTTCCCATGTGGTGTCTTTTAATACACGCCACTTGCTCATATAGCACCATATGGCGCCATAACATATGGTGTTAGATCGGAATTCTAAGAGGGACCTATTTAAACCGCACATGTACTGCTACCTATTTATTTCATACAGGTGTCAAGGATATAATAATAATTTTTTTTAATCACAACCCAATCGAAGAAGGACAACACCCACATATTATTATTATTATTATTATTATTATTATTATTATTATTATTATTATTATTATTATTATGGCTAATAGGCGCCAGATAACCCCATTTTTTCTCTTTATTGAGCAATCTAACTCTTACCTTTGAAATTTGGTGATTCTAACCTACATCTCACCTCTTTTGTGCAATCTAACTTTTTTTACTTAAAAAAAACTATAATACCCTTAAATTCTTATTTAACTAAAAATTAGTAAATAAAACCAGATAAAAATAATACAAAGCATAATTTGTTTGTACTAAAAAAATTAATTTGAAAATTAGGGATGGCAAAAGGGCAGATTGATCTACTTCATAATCCATAGAGTAGAGGGCAGTGCGGATATAATTGATATGTGGGTCGGGTAATGTAGATCGACTTTTCAATGTGTTTACCAATTAATTTATTATACTTTTTCTGTTGTTTAAATTTTTTCCTCATTTATATTACATTTTTATTAGTTTTAATTAAACGTATAATTGCCGGCGGATAAGCATGAGGGAAACGTAAATCTATTCCACTTCCTAGGTTTGTAGATCAAAAAATATTACTTCATCAGCATGGATCCCATTGCTTTTGATCAAGTCTTTTAGCTATTATTACAAGGAACTAAGTAATATTTTAATAAGAAATACTAAAATTTAAGATTTGTGAATATGACTTATTTATTTTTATTTATTGCATATTCATTTTAATTTAATTAGGATTTGAGGGTATTGTTGCCTTTTTAATTTGAAAAGTTTATATTGCATAAAAAATGTGAGATTTGAGGTTAGAATTGTCAAGTTTGAAATGTTATGGTTAGATTGCGTTAATTATTATTATTACTACTAGTAGCAGTGGATCTCCACCCGTGCGTTACAAGGGTAGAGTTCTAAAGGAATTTCATTTATAAAATATAACATAATTATGTTTGTAATGTTTAATATCACAAAGAAACTAAAAAAGGCAACCTGTATGGAATTAATATGCATCATACATTTACAAGTAGCATGCAATCAATTCTTTATGATGACATAATTTTAAATTCTTGTTATTAGTCCATCTCCACCTCATTGAACCAATAATTTTTTATTAATTCTTATTTTTTATTTCCTTTAAAGACAATAAAACCCAATAGCATAATTCGAAATTAGTTTCACGCCCGTGCATTTACAGACATACTCTGATTTACACCAATGCATTTCACAGACATATTATAGTGACAAAGTAAAATACAATGGAATATGAGAACATAAAATCATGAAATTATACAACCGAACAAAGTAAAATTGAAATCCATTAGGCAAATATGAGATATATCTAACCAAAATATAATATGTAGATAGAGTCCCAAAATAAAAATATTAAATCAAATAATTAAAAGGAAAAGTATAATAATAATAATATTGAAATCAACATTGATATATTATCTATTTTCATGTAATTCAAACTCATTAGGCAAATGTGAGATATATCTAACTCAAATGTAACATATAGATAGAGTCTCAAAATAAAAATATTAAATTAAATGATTAAAGGAAAAATATAACAATAAGGAAAAATATAATAATTGAACCAATAATTTTTTATTAATTCTTAGTTTTTATTTTCTTTAAAGACAATAAAAGCCGATGGCATAATCTATATTAGTTTCACACCCGTACATTTACGGACTACTATGCTTCACACCCATGCGTTTCATAGACGTATTATGCTGAGAAAATAAAATAAAACATAGTAGGAGAAGATAAAATCATGCTATTATACAATCAGACAGAGTAAAATTGAAATTCATTAGGTAAATATGAGATATATCTAACCAAAATATAATATGTAGATAGAGTTTTGAAATAAAAATATTAAATTAATATGTAGATAGAGTCCTAAAATAAAAATATTAAATTAAATGATTAAAAAAATATATAACAATAAGGAAAATATAATAATAGAATAATGACGTCAGCAAATTGTTTTTTCAAAGTAACCAGACAATGAGCAGAAAAATTATTTCTAATTGTGTCCGACAATCAATTAAGCTAGACAAACTCTACTTTTATATATATATATATATATATATTGTAACTTTATGTATTCCACTTAAAGGTTCTATCAATATATTTGTTATATATCATTTCAAATTACCAATGCCACTTTATAATATCCGACTTTAATTAAAGGTCATAATAATAAAAATAATATATCAATTTTATCTCAATCTAGATTCCTAATCTATATCTATATATTAATTAAAAAACATTAGTCTGCAGTATAGTTGTACCATAGTTTCCCCCACCAAAATTGTAGAAGTGGGGGCTTTTTAGTCTTTTTTTATGTTGTGTTCGGTAATGTGTTCGGTTAATTGTTTTTTTTTAATTCCTGGTTTTAACTCCTGATTTTGAGAATCCTTATCATCTTATCTCCTATCATCGGTTTTGTGGTGCAAATCAAATCTATAGTTTGTTCAACTTTCTTTAATTTTGAAATACTGATTAGTATTGTAACTTTATGGTTTTTTTATTGATATTTATCATACCTTATATTGAATTGTTTTGATTTTGTCTTTATCCTATTTGGGTCTAATTTAGGCGAGATCGACGATCGTTCACATATATAATTAAAAAAATGCCACTTTAATGATGTTTACTTTTTGCCCATTGACTTCCCAAATGATTTAAAAATCTTCGTTTATTTATGTACTTTTTAAATATTGTTTTAAATACTTGGTTGCCTATTTATCAATAATCTCATCAATTGTTTATACTTATATTCACTGATTTTATTCTGAGTATGTTATTTCTGAGAATTTTTTAATATTGTTTATTAATTAATATTTGTTTTTACATTTGGTTGCCTACTGAAGTATTAGGAAAAATCAAATTTCCCATGTATGTAAGGCTTATCATCAAATAATTAAATTAGACAATGAAACTATGCAAGTAGTTTGGAATTTGAATAATAGATTGAAGAACACAACCTCTTATGATCTTTAATTTGGGCAATGACGAACGCGTTTGGAGGTCACAAGAAAAATATATCAACTTTGATGAATGTAAAATTCATAATTGCTTATTACTATTTTGTACATTTGTTTAATATATATATTGAGTCCTTTTTAAGAACTTTTTGAAAATTTTGTTAAAAAACTTCCCACTCACGTGGCAATGATGGATACATGCTTTATAGATTTAAAATACGCATAGTTTGAGCTTAAAATACACATGGAGTACATGGATACACGCCACATGGGCGGGAAGTTTTTTAACAAAACTTCCAAGAAGTTCTTGAAAATTTTCGTATATACTTATGACTAATTTAGTTCTATATTGTATTGGTTTGTAAGAAAAAAAATGCTCCATATATTGTCTTAAATTCAAAATCAATTAAATGATTTTCCTTTTTTTTTTTTGGATTATATGACATTGTTGGGACCTGTGATGAGGGCTTCATCATTCAACAATAATTCTAGCTTTTGGCTATTTTATAAATTTTTATGTATGTTTTTTTATTTGGCATAGTGTTGATAAATTTGACATTACAATTAGTTAAGTAACAAATATAGAAATAGAACAATGGTTGGCTTTTAGTTTCCTTTTTTAATAAATTTTCAAAGGAAAATTGGCAAATTATGATATTAGAATACCATAGTTAGGAATCATATTATATATGAAAATAAGCATCGATTAATGTATTTTAATAAATTTACCAAAAAATAAATTGAGCTAACTTGACACATGACATTAGAATTAGTTAACGACTAATCAAATGTATAAAAAAAGGTTAACAAATAATATTTCAAACAAGAATTAGTTAAAATCTGTTGGATACTTGAAAAATGGCGTTAATATTATTATTCATTTTCTTTTCCATTTTTCTTTATAATAGCATGTCACAACCCGAAAATTCTCCCTTTTTGCATAAAAATAAATGATACTACTAATGATAAAATATTTTTCTTGATTTATGAAAGTGAAACAATTATTCGCTGGAGCTTTCTTTCAAACAAGCGTGTACACATAAGTCAGGGGTGCATGTACTCTCAGGGTAGAAATATTTTCAACAGTCAGGTGCATGCATTTTCATTTAAGGTGTATGCACCTGGAGAATTATCAAATTCAGTTTTAAAATTGATTAATGCTACTTTTATGAAATTACAGTAACGATAGTAACAATACACAATACTTAAGTAGAAACAAACTTTCATAAATTGCATTGACAACATTACAATTGTTGAGTTTTAATATTGGAAGAACAAACTTTAACTTGAGAAAATATGTTTTTCTTCCTTATACAACAACAATACTATACTCGTATTGTATCATGAAATACCCATTAAATGATGCAAATATGTGATATTCTGTATAATAATATCACATCTTAACTTCTTCATGCACATGTAACACCATCGAAGTGAAATCTTCCAAATCCGTGAAGCCAGAATGAATCATCTACATTATTGAAAACTTGGAAAACATGAATCATAGACTCAGTAAGCATTACTTACAAATACATATTTTTCATTTTCAAAACATGACTTATGTGGCCTAATTACGCGATATGATTCCACCCCAAGGCGCTCAAAACCCATCAAAGGGCTTTAACATATAACTTGAATAATTGGCCAAACATAAATTCGTTCTTTAACTCTATTTGATCCTTAATAAAGCTATGGTATACCGTTCTATCCCCGCCTTGGAATCATTAGGCTTGTCCCAGTACACCAACATAATATTACATATTTAACTCTATTTGATCCCTGTCTTGGAATCATGAGGCTGGTCCCGGTACACTAACGTAACATGAGATATTTGAGGTAGAGATAATCTACACGTAATTCACTTTGTAAATCATATGTATGTCTTAACAAAATCTTCTATGCAATAACTTATCTTCTTTGCATAAGTTTAATATGACATAATTCATCACTTGCAAGAATCATATATGTGCCATAATGACATATCGAATTTATACATGTACACAATGAAAATCATCTTATACAAAGCACATATAACACATAATCAAAGAGAGGGTATAAGTATACTACTCACTGTTTGAAGAAAGGCTAACGTGAAGCCTAGAACGATCTGAGGAACTCGTGCATCAACTTTGGAGTACTTTTTTGGAGGGTGTGTGCACCTAGAATGTAGTTTGGTATTTTCTATAGAACTTCAGGTCATTTTTCTTGACACTAGTACATAATTCTTCTTTAAAAGGACAAGATCACTCTATAAGAATATAAAGAATGGAAAGAGACTATTGCTATGTGGATTTTGGGATGATTTAAACCATCAGATTTCTCCTCTATTTATAGGGGAAATTTTAGGCATTAGATGACCCTTGACAATTATTTTATCCCTACTCTTGGTCCCCAAGCAAGTTATTGATTTGAAGATTGGAATCTACATTGTAAACTTCTATCTTATAGTTGGAAAGCATGAGGTGGAATTGTAAAATAAGATATACTAAGCAATGAAGGCCATTTTAGATCTTTCTAGTCTAAGTAGGATGTGGATAATAGATAATTAATTCTTAATTGTGAAGCTATATCTTAGATAGAATCGGCCACACAATATCAATCCAAAGTAGCTGAAGTAGGTAGGAGACTTGAGGAGAAAAGTCAAATATGGGCATCTACAAGACTTTAGATTCGTGCAGTATTTCGGAGTATTGGACGAGCTTAAAACTTAACTTTGATTTAAACGATGCACAAAACCAATTAGCGTATCAAACGTTATGAGAGGCCGAAATTGTCACTGTAAAGCTGCCTATTCTAGAATGTAGCTTCGACTAGGCAGCTTTGAAGCTTGATAACTGAGAACCTATGGGTCGGAATTTAGAACCGTAATTTCCTTCTTGAAGCATGCCATATCTCTTTCAACTTGTTTATTGGGTCAACTTCCATAAACCACGATATCAAGGAGATAAGAGGTCACGAAATTCACTACCCAACTAGTCTTTTACTGAAATTCTTTCCCAGGTGCATGCACCTTTCCCACAGGTGTGTGCACTTTCTGGGCAGCTTAGAAAATTATCTAAATTTTTCCATTTTAATTACAGTGACTTCAAGATGACTCATATTTCACGTTATGAATTTTCTCAGGTTATTAGATAGCATATGTTTTTTCCCTTCAGGAAAGCTTCATTATCTTTTAACTTTTCAAACCATTATTATAATTTTTGGTAAATATTTTTATTTTTGACAATGAACGATTAACCTTCCCCAACTCATTCTCAAGTCGGGCCAATTTTCTTTATTCCAACCATAACCTAATTACCCATTTAATCAGATATTCTCCGTCTTAATAGGGTCGGGTACCCACAAGTATCGGGTTTGATGGGTTTTTCTACCGTCCCTAATAAGTTCACGTAAATGTTCAGTTAATAACATTTCATATCTTTTCAAAAAATAACATTTCATATCAAGTAAATCAAATATAATAACTACTAGTTAACAATAAGATAATCAAAATATTACACTTCAATGTGGCTAACTATACATTATTTAATATTTCGTACTAATGTAAAGATATAATTTCTTTTGATATTCCCGTGTAAGGCACCGGTTTTAATCTAGTTGTGGTTAAAAACTAACCATTCAACACAAAAATTAGGCACAAATGATGCCCTATATATACCAAAAATACAATGAATGTTATTATGCGAACTTATAAATATCTAAACTTAATCCAACATTGATACCAAGATAATGAAAATTTATGTAATTTCCAATTCTGTAATTATATTTTTTTGTAATTAAAAGTTTTACCTCAACAAAAAAGAAAAGAAAAGAAAAAGCAGAATAAACTTATCTTCTTCTATTGCAGTTATATTCTGATATATGGATTCCAAATTTCCAATATATCCTGTAGCTACCAGGTCGCAAATGTCAATGAAGGTCAAAGGTTAACGAAGGTCAACGGTCGTAGGATTCTGGAAATAGGCCCCCGAGAGCTTTGCGCAACTCAACAACCAAGCAACCAAACGATCAAAAGACCTGGAAACCCGTTTCAGCGACCTTAGGGATGAATCTCCCTTCTAGCACTCCTGGGGTTCAGGACGTCTGGCCACTATGCCAACGAACTCGTAGCTCCTCAATCTAACTCCGCGACCTAGCAAGCTTGCCACGTAAGCAGTAACTTGGGAATCCATGTAGGAAATCCTATCACCTACGACAAATGGAACTCCAACATTAAATGCGAAGTGGTCGTTACCTATCCCATGCAGGGCTTAGGTAGCCATTAGTCAAAAGTGAAGGGTTAATCTCAACTGATTTGACCCTTGCGTCATTTTTGTGGGTCCGGCATTAAATGTATACAATTATTGTTCCCATGCAAATGGCAAGGTTACACTATAAATAGAACAAATGAAGCCGAGAAAGGGGGGAGACACCCAAAAATCTCATTCTCCTTGTCTTTGGCACATTTACTATCTTCTATTTATTATGAACATTCTTTGCCTTTACACACTAACTGCATAAATTGATTCAAATACGAATTTCCCGCTAATACAAATCTTGTTTGTTGAGTCGAAGGCTAAATTTTACGTCAACAAATTGGCGCCGTCTATGGGAAACTTTACAAAAAGTTGTGTAAAAAACTCCCGTTGAAAGGAAATGAGTAGAAGACGCTCCGGAAGCCAAAGAACATAAAGCAGTGATGCCGGATTACCTCCCAGGTTTTGAAAGAACCGAGGCACAGCTGGTGCCGGTCCCTCATGGCCACCGTCGGCAACAGAAACCCTCCGGCGGCAAGTGGAAGCCCTCACCGAAGAAGTGCGGTGGCTGCAATAATGTAACCCGCCAATGTCCCCACAACACCCAGCAGGGTCTTCCCATGATAACTCCTCTTGGCGTCCAGAAAATGTGGAAAGGTCCCCAACAAGAGTGAATCCACCAAGGGAACATCTTAGAAGAAGATTGAGCTTCACCCCCACGCAAAACTCCAGTCAGCCAGCTCCTCACAGCAGAGCTACACTGGTTCCCTCTAGAAACACGGACGGAAGCAGTGTGTTTACAAGGCTAAGGCCCAGTCTGTAGTGAGGTCCTAGACGACCCAGGTCACTGAACCCCAGCAACCAGAGGAATGCAGGTAGAGGAGGAGAAGTCCAACTCCAACTCACCATTACAGCCATGCATCGAGCTCGCCTCTAAGGACCTCTTGGAGCTAGCAACCAGTCTCTCAGTAGGTCCACGAGCTAGATGAGCTGAGGACATGATTGAACGACCTTGAGCAAAGAAAACTGAAGGCAAAGGGAACTGACAACCTGTGGAGAAGCCCGTCTTCTCTCAAGCTCTCAACTCGAGAGGCCGTTATGCCATCCAAAATAAAATTCCCCCAGAAAGGGACTTACTGCGGCGAGTCGGACCCAATCACTCACCTCCACCGATATGTACCTTGGGTGGAACTCCAGAACGCAACAGAAGCTATCATGTATAAGGCATTCACGCTTACTTTGGAAGGGAACGCACAAACCTAGTATGGCAACTTTGCCCCAGGATCCGTGTACAGTTGGGAGGAGCTCTCTTCTGACTTCACATCCCAATTCATGGGGTCGAAGGCCAGGACAACTCCCAAGGAGATGTTAGCAACCGTTAAGCAGGGAAAGACTAAACCACTCAAGGCTACCTAGACTGCTTCAACAGGTAGGTAATAGCTATGGAAAAGGTGGCAGATGAATCACTTTTGACAGCTGTCAAGTCGGGCTTTTACATGTATACCCTTTTTTGGTGGGTCATGCACGTGGACCCCACAAGCACCTATAGGGAACTTCTGAAGAGAGGCGAGAAATACATATGCGCAGAGGAGGCCATTAAAAGGAGTTCAAGGTCTGAAAAGCCTCTGAAAGATGATAAAAAGGATCAAAAGATACAAAAGGAACTACGACGAAGCGAGAAGCCGCCCAGCTAGGTTAGACCCCTTACCAAAGTTAATGCTTCCGTTGAACATATCTTCAACATCTTGAAGAACAATCTAGTCTTACCCAAGACGAGGCCTATAAAGAAACCATTGAAGGATGCTAACCAATCCAAATACTGCAAGTATCACAGTCACGACATGGACGAATGCAGGCACCTCAAGTAGGAGATTGAGAAGCTAATCGATGGGGATACCTGAGTGAATATGTGGTAAATCACGAAGGGCAGGACCAACAACCTCGTCCCTTGCTCACGGCATAATCCCCCGTCTCTCGAACCAGCTCATCCTCTTTATGTAATGAAGATTCCTACAGCGTGTTACACCCTTACACGGACGCCTTGGTCATCACCATATCGGTTTCAGGTCATCACCATGCCGTTGGTGAACAACGGTAGCACCGTAAACATCATCTACTAGCGAACTTTCCAGCAAATGAAAATAGACCAGAAGAGCCTAAGGCCATACAGGACCAGACTCCAGGGTTTCACTAGGGATTATGTGGAAACCAAGGGTCAGATCACCCTCCTTGTGGAACTAGGTGATGAGTCTTCAAAAAGAAGGATAATGGCGGATTTTATCATTGTGGACGTGCCTTCAAATCGCAACGCCATTCTAGGGCACCCAATCTTTTATGAACTCAGGGCTATAGCTTCAATTTATCACTGTGCCATGAAATTCCCTAGCTGTTGTGGGACGGCTACAGTGAGAGACGACCAACGGGCGGTACGAGAGTGCAACCTGGACTATACTGAGGGGACAATTGCCTTATCGGAAGTTCGTATACTTAATCCCAAAATGGAATAAGTAAAGTCTAGAGCCCACTGGAGCTCCCCTGGCCGGTTCAACAAGCTTGGCCATTGGTCCCCTGAGTGTACTAAGAAAGGCTCAAATAATGAGAGTTGCGCGAAACCAACCTCCCAGATTAGCTACTTTACTGACGTGGGAGCTGAAGCAACAACGACAATGATCAACCATAGGAAGGACCAGGCAAAACCCTTACCCGGTCCTCAAATGGAGAGTATTCCCCCAGTAATGGCAGTCAAAAGCACGATGATAAGTAAAAAATATGCAAGAGACACAAAGTTGACACACCCGTGAAAGGTAGTACGCCTTGGAAAGGAAAATGATGAATGCCTGGTACCAACTCTGAATTTTGTATTGTCTCCAATCTTTTATAAACTGCTAGGTCGTTGACATGCCTGTGCGAGCTCTCAAATTTCAGAGCCGCACTTTTACGACGTAACAGTTGACATCCTAAAATGGCAAACGTTTATTTTCTCTGCGAGATACCCCCCTCAATATGAACGCAAGGCAAATCCTCAATAGTCGAGTAAAAGGTTTCGCAACTGAGGTCGGAACAAGCTTCTAGCTAGCAACCTAACACTTGAGTAAAAGGTTTCGCAACCAAAGATAGAACAAGCTTCTAACCAGCAATATAATGCTCGAGTAAAAGGCTCCGCGACCAACGTTAGAACGAGGTTCTGACCAGTGACCTAACATTCGTCTAAAGCAATTCGCCTTACCTGCTCAAAAACCAAGACTAAAATAAGTTTTTAGTCTACAACTCTGCGCCCAAACAAAAAGCCCTGTGACCAAAAGTTTGAACGAACTCTTTGCTATGCGACCTAACATTTGGGGCCAAGTTGCCCACAAGTTCAAGCTGGAACAAATCAAAACGAACTACCGGTCAGACGGGCTCGTACTTGGACATACCCTTAATCCTTTATGCCAACATACACGTGACTTGAGACTAGAACAAGCTTCTTGTTGAAGCGTCCTAACACTTGGCCTAGAATTCATGTGAGGTTTTGTACAAACGGGCATAAGTGAGGACGAGCTCTTCACTAAACGGGAATGAAAGATGGTAACTTATTTTAACAAAACGAGCTAACAGTTGGAAAACTTATTTACTTCATTCAAGAGTACAGATAACAAAAGAGCTAGGTTACAAAAAACTTTTAAGTACGACTCTTAGAGGCCGAAACCACATTTCCCCAGCTGAAACAGCGGCCTTGACCTCCACGACAGGAGCCGTAGCCGTCACACACTTTCCAGTATAAGTAGGAGCTTCTAACTGAGATATGATCTCGACCTCCTCTTCCTTGTTGGAGCTCACATAGCCGTAATCCTCCTTTAACTTGGCAACTTGCTCTTTGAGGAAGGCTAAGTCACACTCAGGGCACTTTCTCACAACCTCTTCAAAGATCTGCTTAGCCGTCTCATAATAGAGGCTGACATTAGCACTCTTATGTTCCTCAAATGCTTTGTACCTCTCAACTGCCTCATTATAACCAATGAGTTCACTGGTAGCAGCCCTACTCTCAGCCTCTCTTGGAATAAGCTCATAGCTCAACCTCTCCATCGCCAACTGAGTCTCCAGGTCCTCATACTTCTTCTTTCAGGCCTCTAGCTCGATCCACAGGTTAGATGATCCTCCCCTGGAAACATGAAGTTCCTTCTCTTTCTCCCTAAGAGCTAACTCCATCTCCTCCTTGGCCTTGATGGCCTCTGTCGCATGGTCAGAGTGCTTTTCCTTCTCCTCAACGAAGTACTCTACGCGGGCCATAGGGCACTCGTCTAAAATAGCCAGCCAAGTTTGCATCAACCCGCTAGCCTGTAAGAGCTCCCCCATTGACGAGTTGGAAGCAAAGTTTCCCCACTTCATGGCGTCCGTGATGGTCTTGGGCATTCCCGAGACGTCAGCAGAGCGAGGCTTCCTGGCCAAATTGAACTTGAGCAGTGCCTTTATCTTTTTGCCTTGAAGTTTCTCCAAATCGGCCAGACGAGCTGGATCCACTGGGAGAAAATTGTCCTCACACAGCAGATCAAGGGGCCCCTTACCAGGTCGCTCCTCGCTAGCCAAAAGAGGTGTGGGAGCTGCCAGGGGAGGGTCAGTCGAAGGCTCCCAGATGGCCAACCGCTATTTACCAGGCCACTTAGAGACGACCATATCATCAACTATCATAAGTCGTTTTCCAACAGCCTTCTCCTACCTCAGTTTCTTCTTCTCCTCCTGTCTCCTTAGAGCCTCAGGGAGTTGTGCGGCAGTCTTCATCCCCTTAGCTTGGTCGCGACAGCTCTCCTCTTCTCTCACGCAGCTCTCTTCCTCTCAGTTTCACGAACAGACCGCCTTTGGCCTTTGGAAATATGTTTTTTCCCTGATAAAAGGCGCCAATAATAGGCCTGTTAAGGGAGCAGTCGCTTACAGTTGTTGGGATCCCTGGAAATATGCTCGGTCATGGGAACAGACAGACTAGCGCTGACCAAAAAATCCTCTTCTGTCAATTCCGCCACGTCATGATGATGTTTGGGAGCCTAGGCAACGATCTCTACCTGCTCCTTAAACGGTAGAGTTAACGGTTGACCTCATTCAATACCTAATAAGAAATGAAAACGCAGTTAAATGTTAGTTCGTCATGCCGCGGGAGAAGTTTTATTGAAAGTGTGCTTTCAGGGTTCCATATAGCTCGTGGGGACGTTTCTGTCTTCCTCACCTGGACTCAGCAGGCTCCTCCACTCACCCTTTATCCAGAAAAACTCTCTTTCCAGTTGGGCCCGAATTCAGACGCCCCCTCACCAGGTTTCCTCAGAGGCTTCAGACGTGTCCTAGCCTTGAGTCGCACAGCTATATGAAACTATCCCTTTCCGGATTGCGAGGTCCTCAGTACGTAATACGAGTTGAAGTCCTCAGGGCTTGGATATCTCCATCCTTTGTGCTACCAAAGAGTGAGGACCCCAATTATGGTCATCAGCTCGTACGAGTGATTTAGGAAGGGGCAATTCCCCAAAACCTTAACAGCCCGGTAACAGGTGGTAGAAGCAGAACGTGAAAACCAGCCTCAAACATCCTTGTGTTCACTACAGCACACCCCTCAAGGGGCAATGAGTCCGTTTCCCTTCATAAGGGACCCAGAGTGCTACGCAGTTAGAAACACGATAGTTTTGCTATAACGTATTCAAGTCGCTCTCATTCACCTTTGAAGGAATATGTTTGCATACTCATGGCCGGTCTTTATCACGAATCACTGCCACCGGAGGTCTCCCGCTGGAACTAACTTTCTCCTCATCACCCTCTTCCTCACTCTCATCATCGGTCCATTCTAACTAGACCTCTGGCACCGACTCCGACACTGGTCCCACCGCCTCCTCATCTGTGGATCTTTGTACATCCACCATAACTCCTTCTTCTACGCCTCTCTCCGGAAGAAAACTCTCTCTACCCTCCATTTCAAAATGTCCTCATAGATTCCGGAAGCTAGTCAAGAATTCCAACTGAAAAATTCCCCAAAAATAGAAAGAAGAATAGTTACCTTTACACTAAGGGTATTGTGAAGCCTTGGAAAACACCGGTGAAGACTCAGACGTGAAAAAGGAAGCCTTAAAAAACTAGCAGCTGAAGCCCCTTTCAAGTTGACTACAGAATAAATGAAAGTGAAGGGGAAAGAAAATAAGGAGAGAAAGGTATAAATAGGCCAAGGGAAAGGTAAAAGGATGGCTGATGCATGTGACATCGGGAAACGAAGAGGCATCGGTCGGATTAATGATCACTGCCTTTAAATCCCTAGAACATGCCATTCCATCAAATGATTGACATGTGACAGAGTGTGCCATACCAATTGTTTTGAAATTCAAAGATCCCAACTTCAGGTGACAAAAAAATCTCTAAAGGAAAATGTCAGCATAACTTCAAGGCCGCTAACCCTGAGGCCCAAGAACAGCGATCTTGAGGGGGTATTTTGTAGCCATCAGGTAGCAAATATTAATGAGGGCCAAAGGTCAACGAATGTTAAAGGTCATAGGGGGTCCTGGAAATAGGCCCTGAGAGCCTCGCCTAACTCAACAACCTAGCAACCAAACGACCAAAAGACCTAGAAACCCGTTTCAGTGACCTTAGGGATGAATCTCCCTTCTAGCGTTCCCGGGGTTCAGGAGGTCTGGCCCCTATGCCAACGAGCTCGTAGCTCATTAATCTAGCTCTGCAACCTAGCAAGCTTACCACTAAACAGTAACTTGGGAACCCACATGGGAAATCTTATTACTTACGACTGATAGGACTCTAACATTAAATGCAAAGCCGTGATTACCCATCCCATGCGTAGCTTAGGTAGACATTAGTCAAAAGTGAAGGGTTACTCTCAACCGATTTTACCCTTGTGTCATTTTTGTAGGTCCGGCATTAAATGCATGCAATCGTTGTTCCCACACAAATGATAAGTTTACACTATAAATAGAACAAATGAAGCTAAAAAATGGGGAGACATCCAAAAATCTCATTCTTCTTGTCTTTAGCACATTTACTATCTTCCATTTATTACAAACATACCTTGCCTTTACATATTAGCTGCATACATTGATTTAAATACGAGCTTCCCATGAATACAAATCTTACTTGTTGAGTCGAAGGTAAAATTTGACGTCACATATCCTTTTCAAAACCCAAAAGGAAAGACCATAATTAATGAACACATAATGCTGTCACAATATTCATATGGAAACTTAACAGTAATCTCGTAAATGAAATTTTTTTAACACTTCTACAATGTGAATGATGGCAAAAAAATTCGATTCACACCGTATCTGGTGGAGCTCAACCCCGAATGCAGCAGAAATTTCCCAAGCCTCATATCCATGAAGCAACGCAAATGAAGGATGTTCCGCTCCACCATGTATTGATCCATTTAATATAGAAATAATAAATAAATAAATGAGAAAAACTGAAAGTAAGATAAAATTAAAAAATAATAATAGATGAAACACTAAATAGATTGAAAAGTTAACCCGCTCCGACCTGCCCCAAACATCAACCGGATCTGCAAATGGCTGAGGAGCTTTTATGATTGATCCTCCTGGAGTCGCTTCATTGTTTTTCCTAAATACTGTTGTAGTATCTTTCATCTTATCTAGATGCATCCTTGTTTAATTCTCATTTTAATTTAACTTCAAACTAGATTTCCACACATAGATAGAGCTCTAAAGAAATTTTAGACATAAAATATAACATAATTATACTTGTCATGCTTGATGTTGTAAAGAAAATAAAAGACATGTTCTTATATACATCCTATGCTTGCAAGTTGTATGTAATTAGTTTAGCACCCGTGCAATGCACGAGAAGAAAACAAAATTTTAAGAATTGAATTTCGATAGCAAAACTCAATGAGAAATGTAATAATGAGATTTTTATGAAAGAGAAATATTTCTCTATAATATAAAAGAGGCTTGTTCAATTGTTACTAGTCATCCCAATTTGTTGAAAAACACCAATAATAAGTCATAATAACTCATTACCAATTATTAGATACACTACAACCCATAAAATCTATTTTACGCGGAAAATAAAATAAATGAAGTCAAATAATTGCTAACCTAGTAACAAAATAAATTGATATATTTGTTGTCTTTACTTGATACATTTAAATTTGTCATAAATTTCGACAACCCAAAAAAATGTTTGGAAGAAAAACCAGCATTCCATTACCCTATTAAATAATCTATATATTATATATAGAGGAATAGTCTTGGAAGGTGTTTTGGGGGGGAACTTTCATTGCCCAATCGGAATTTTCCCTTCTTTTTTTTCTTTTCTTTTTTTTTTTGCCATTTAAGAAAAGCTATAATTAATATTTTGTTTTGGAACTAATAATTTACGTAAAGAAGCATGTCCAAGGCAACCTTGGAATATCAAAGGTCCTGCAGAGCAGCGTCTGTGATTCCCAATGACCCGTTTATGGCACGTTCACTTCTTCACGAGTTTTTGGCTTTTTTAGGTTATCAGTGACCATGTATTCTATGGTGTTCATTGGACACTACTTTATAGTGTCCAATGGATACAGTGGCAGACTCTTATTG
>CAVNYN010270824.1:0-67025 GCA_963692815.1 Nyctanthes arbor-tristis | reverse complement strand
TTTTTAAAGTTATTTATCCACTTAATTACATGTTATTCACATAACAAAACAAATCAAAGAATTTTTACATTTTGTAATTTTCTTAATTTATTTATCTATCAACACTTTTCGACGTATACACTAGCATCACACCTTTACTTATCCATCTCTCGAGGCAATGCATGAATTACCAGTTCATATTTGTTAGGCATTTTATTGAACATATGGTGTACAACAATTTCCACTTCTATAAAAACCCTCAAAAATTCATGCAATCTAACTAAATCATGTGAACCCACAACAATGTGAATACATATATTTAACAAATAATGTCCCAAAAATTCAAAAAATCCACTAAAATCAACAAATCTATATTTACTAAATATATGCAAACTAAAAAAAATTTATTTCTCAAATTGTAAACAAATTCTATCATTATTGCAAATTAAATAACAAAAAGAGAATAGTTACCTTCAAAATACTACGAAAAAATGGAGGATAAGCCACCAAAACCGGATAGAAGCTCGAAATGGAGAAAATACAACACCACTGAGCAGCAACGCCTCCCGCCGCCGACCGCCAGATGCCCGCCTCTCAATGTGGATGTGCCTTCAGGTGGAAGTGACCAGAGGGAGAGCTATGGGTTTCGGAAGGTTGGGTTAAAGGGAATCGCAAAATTTTGCAGACAAGGGTTCAGTCAAAATGTGCAGAAAATACGAACTGTGAAGTTAATATACAAGTTATAGGCATTGGTTGCTATTCAAAACTGACGCCTATAACTAATAGGTGTCGGTTCACTTAAGGAACCGACGCCTATAATTTTTCCACACTTTAAACGTCAGTTCTTAAGCGTAACCGACATGTATTCTTTGACATTTAATTTCAAAATTCTCACCGCGTCTTGTATAGGCGTCGTTTATTACAAGAATCGATGTCTATCGTAGTTTTTTATTTCAAATTCTATAGTAGTGATAAGTAGAAAATAAGCCCATCAACTTCAAAACCCAACATTGAATACTAGGCTTCCACAACCCAATCCAAATCACAATCAGAAAACATCATATACTCACCCTAATGTTTTTCCAAATGATTCGAAGGATCAAAGAGATGAAGTGATGAACCCTAATTCCCAAATCCTCATTCAAAATCGATTTGGTTTTTGAAGTTCTACCTCGGGGTGATGCTTTAGGTAACAAATCTTCATCTCATTCTTTCTTTTATTCTATTTTTCTTCTTTTCTTTCTTGCAATCTGACTTTTTATGCAATATTCTCGGCTTCTTTTTGCAAATTGAAAGTCTCAAATAATGAAATAAAGTAAAGATGAACATAGAAATGTGAATTAGAGGTTGGTTTTCAAATTTTGAAGGAATAATGGAGGAAGTTTTTAGTATTGTGTTTGGAGCTTTGGCCAGGATATCAAGATAAGGAGAAGGAGAACGTGCTAGGCTATAAAATAGCACTAGAGGGCAAAGACAAGAAATAACCGCGTTGTCTATTTTGTGAAGTACCTTGTGGAGACTAGAGACTAAATGCTTGTGATTTGTGTGGTTGGGGAATATTGTTATTTTTTTCGTTTGGTTTAAGCTGATTTATAAAGGAGATAATGTCAAATTTATTTTAAATTTTTATGTTTCTAACATTTGTAACATTTGCATTGTAATTTTATTTTTAGCAATATACAGTAAGATCAAATAAAGTTTCAGGGGCAGCGAACCCCAAGGAAGGGGGCCCCACCCCCTCCAACCCCCACATTTTTTCCTTCTAAATCTAGTTAGGTCCTATACAAAATCTTGGATCCGTCCATGAGACCAAGTAAATGAATTTAAATATTTAAATCATTATTATATAAACTTTATTGAATTTTCAAGCATGCAATGTTAAGCAGCCCAATAACTAATGTAATTTCATCCGTTTAGTTAAAGGAATGATATAAAAGCTTTACTTCGTGGGGTTAAGTGTGATGTAATTTGATGAGTGGAGATCCAATCACATGTCTGCAATATTGAGATGAGGAATCCTATTTGTACATATAAAGTGTATAAAATTTATACACACATCTTTGAATTTACACCCCATAAAAAAATTAGATACAATTTCTAAAATGGCCATATTCAAACAAGCAAGTTCAAATATGGCCCATTTACAAAACTTGTGCAAAAATGACCATTTTTTGAATAAAATTACATTATTACCCTTAAACAATAATTTTTCTTTATATCTATATATTTCTACAATTTATCTGTATATCTTGACATTTAATCATGATAATTCTTGATAGTTATCTGTATATCTATACATTTAAACTGTAGATCTCAACAGTTATATATTGTTAATCTAGACAGTTTCCTTTCTCGACATTTGAGATTCAAGCGCCGTCGGCGGGTGCAGGCCACACGCCTCACAAGCCGACGAATTCAGGTCGCAAACTGGTGTGGTTGATTTTGTCTCCCCATTTTGAGCAACTTTCCCTTCTGACGTCAAATTCCTACCCGATTGCTATAGATCTGATGATGAACATGTTATGCAAGTATTGATTTGGGATTTCTTCAATTATGAAATTATGCGTTCACTGGCTATTTGAGCGTTGTTCAGTAGATGTTAAAGAAGATTTTGATGGTTTCAATTGCTTGAATTGGTGCTCAGATGAAGAGATGAAAGAATTTGGGCTTTTACAATTGGTATTAGAATTTTTATTTAGGGGTAATTTTATCTAAAAAATAGGAAAATGGACATTTTTGCATAGGTCTAAAAAATGGACACTTTTAAACTTAACATATTAAAAGTGGTCATTTTTGCAATTTCTTCAAAAAATTATTATTTCAAGGAAGATGAGGACACGAACATTAAAGTAAATGCATAGGTGTGTACAACGTACAAATTTAGTAATCTAAAATTTCATGTGCAGAACCTACTTTAGCTATTTCTCTTGTCGCTTCCTTCTTTCACTATGGCACCTAGCTGCAGTTACAGAAACGAAAATGAACAAGCATTCTGGAATATCCCAAACAAATAGACATAAGAATTTCAAGTACGTAAACTAGTGTGGTTCGAATTATTCCACAATAATTAAATACTCAGATTTCTGGCGGGAAGTCCCAAATTAATTGAATCACGTGCCTCATTCCCCCTTTACATCCTCACTTTATTTGTTAATTTTACACTAATACCCCTACTTTCAACATTTAATTCATTTCATTTTTATTTTTTATTATGAACATTTTAAATCCATTACTTAAGATTTAACTTTTTATATTCATCGTTTTATTTTCCCTTATTTTTTCCCTTTTAACTTTCAATTGGCTTATATATAAATCATCTAATGTTTAAACATATATTATATATGTACATATTACGTTCATCACTTTAGAAATTGCAAAATCTAAAAAGAAATAATGAAATGTGACCCAAATCAATTTCCACATTGGTCACACTTGATTCATCTTTTTTTTTATTTTCATTAGACGTACAACGCATGTGTTTAGAACTTATAAAAAAAAGGTGTGTATACTAACAACGCATAGAGCTACCCTGGCCAAATCTTTAGGAGGTTCTGTATGTGATGTGCACGTCTACAAAAATGAGAAAAAGCTCAATTAATCAGTGATGTTGATTTGTAATAAAAGCTTAGACACCCCCTTGAGGTTCAAAGTTGATTTTTTCTCTACCGACAAATTTAATTACTGGGTGCCCTATGGCCCCAAAACCATATCACATTGGCAATGTCTCAGGGTCGGGATGCTGTTGTTCAAGGACAGTTCCTCAAGTTCGAGACTTCCAGTCATAAAATATAGCATATGATTTTTTTTTTTTTCCTTTTTTGGATCTTCTTTTCATTTTCCTCCTAAAAGCATTCACCAAACTTACCAAAGAAATAAAATGCGGAGAGGACCCCAAGGGTGAGGGGTGGATAAAGTCATTTTGGAGAGAGAAGAGCAACTTTCACCTAATTCCACCTTAGAATGTTGGGCAAAATTTTGTTTACTACCAGTAAAAGTTTGTCATTTAAGTAAGAAAAAAAAAATTTTCATTCCCCTATCTCATTATTTGAGAATTTTTCCTTAATTGTTTTTCCCTAGCAGTAGGAATGCTCTAATAACAAGTACTGCCACGTATTTTTGTGGGAAAAAATTGGGGGACATGTGTATACGTCCTTTTTAGGGTCAATAGAGGAAAACATAATTGTGGTCCTACTTACGGTTAGGAATTGAACAATATATACACAGCGAAAATTAAATAAACATTCAATTCCTTTGTCTAGAGTCGACCTTGTGCTTCAATTCGTATTCACGATAGAAAATTACCTCTTTGATGAATGCCTTGGATTGGAAACCCTGCTTGACCATTGGAGCAATGCTTGTCACCACAGTTGTCTAATTGTCCAGCTTCTAACGGTAATCCACACGGCAATAATGGATTTGGAGCTCCACAACATCGAACAATTCGAAGCGGGTTTATGGGAGTATGTTTAGGGTTCTATCAATTTCATGTGCTAGCAAGAAGTCGATAGAATATCCACGATCACATAGTGTACGAATTTTTCCTTGCAGCCTATCACATAAACCCTAAACACAAAACGTCTATATATAGTTGTAGGGTGCAAAAACCTAATCCTACTGAGCTTTGATGGCCCTACAACTAAACATGACAACTAATTAATCTAATTAATTATCTGGGCCCGATCAAACCCGATCCAACCAATTGGACCTTGGACATCAATTCCAACAATCTCCTACTTAGACAAGGTCCATTCCAAATCACCAACTCTTACCTTTGTGTGTGACCCATTAGGCTCCAACTCACGATGGCAAACGTCGTGATACTATTATTTTAATCCAATTAGAATAAGACAAATCAAAATCTCTATTTTAATTTATCATCGATTCATCTAGATCGATCAGTTCACGTCGCCGTCTAAGATTGACATCTAATAATATGTCAAGGCAACCCATGTGACGGGAAAGTTATGTGGTACGACAAGCCTTTATATGTATGGTTACCGTGGAAATATAATCCCTTCATCAATATAATCTAATCGGTTAAGAGATATGGAAACGTGTCAATCTCATAACAACCAATTATGTTATTCGCCTTAACTCTTTGTTGATCAAAACAAGTTATGATGAAACTTTTTCAATCCATAACTTCACCCCGGCCGAGGAATTTATATCAACCAAAGTAGGCAAAAGGTAGGTTATAATTAATTTCCTATTATCCAAGAGTGATGAATCCTTATCTTGGATACTCACAACCTTCATGCAGCTTTCATTATACCTGTACAACATCTTCCTGATAACTCGTGCCTAGAGTTTCATTAAATGTCCGACTAAGTATAACAATCATCACATAAGATTCTATGGTACCCTCAAGTCAAAGGACCAATTTCACAACTATTCATTAGAGATTAACCACTGACGCTTAGATAATTTACCATGTGGTATCTCTAGGCCGGTCATCCAATACATGTTCAACTAACAATATATCCATGTGTCTATTGGGATGTCCCTATATCCTAACTCGTGAGATCAGTTACTTTCTTCATAAGAAAGAAATGCGACACATGCTAATATATTCGCAATAATGATATCAATATCTCATTACTACATCGACTAGAGATATTTTAAGAATAAGTATATAACTTACATCTCACTGTCACAACTCCTTGTGATTAATAAGTTACTATAATCTTATTCTACAGACTCATATATTTTACAAGATAACTTTTATCTAAATAATAGATCTACCACCTGAATACATCAATTAATAGGTGTTTATGCACATCAATGTCCAACAAAGATTGTAACACCAAAATCTCATACAAATATATCCAATATCTATTGTATCTAATACATATGGATTTATCATGACTATTATGCTATGACAACAATTTTGTCATAAGATCTCTTGTATGTTAGGATATATTCGTTCAATCTCTCTGTCACTTTGTATCATCTCTTTTCAAGAAATCTATTGCCTCAACACATACTTAGATCGCTGATGAGACCCAGTTTCCTTCACTTGTGCAATGACACAATTTTTATCACAATCTCTATTGGATCAACAATGATTGGAACAAATTCAAATTCAATTATGAACTTTACGATCTAAACCGCTTCATTTACTACTTCCAAAATAACTATGCATTAGGCTTAATATTTGAATCAGTAATCGAATCTATCTGGAACGCTTTCTAATTGATCGTACTACTATTATGAGTAAATACTTTCCGGGATATTTTAGTCTTCTCAGACTGAAAATTGACATCAGTAAATACATGAACTCTTAGTTCATATTTCTCCATAATTCAAAATCATTTCTTTAAGTGCTTCTCAAGCATTTAAGAATGATCATAACCATTATAAGATGTTTCTCAGTAGAATTCACCTGGAATCTGTTTTTGACCCTCAAAACATGTGAAATATTCAGTCTAGTACACAGCTTTGCATACTAGATAGATTCTGTTACAATAGCACGAGGAATTCTATCAATGCAACTTTCTCAATATGTGTTTTGTAACACACTTTTTGAGAAAGTGATCTCATCTTTATGGGACAGGGTCCTCGTATAGACTCTTTCACATTAAATCTTCTCAAGATTTTATCTATATACATAGATTTGGATAGGCCAAGCATACTTCTAGATCTATTTCTCTAGATCTACATCCCAAAATGCATGCTACCTCTCTCAAATCTCATATGGAGAAAAGTTTTGGATTTATATTTATATATGGGGATATTATGTTTCAATAATACATATCCCTATACAATATTATGAACACGGCTTAACTCCCACTAATATTGTGTACACATCATTCCTCTTCATATTTGATAGAATCAAACACTTTGATTATGCTATCAAAATGAAAATTTCAGCTCATATAAGGTTTGATTAATATTCCGTTTGACTTTATGGATTCAGAAGCTTCCAGATTGTATCATACACATCCTTATTTACATTCCCTTAGAGGAATATAATTTTGACATCCATTTGTCAAATCTCATGACATGCTACTTTAGCATCAAGAATTCAAATTTAACACAGACAAGATTATAGATAATAAGGTTTTGTCAAAGTCAACTTTTGTCTTTGATTTAAACGTCTACTACCAATCTCGTCTCTTTTTAACTTGAGCAATACCATCCATGTTAACGTCTTGATTGTAAACCAATTTACAACATATAAGTTGTCATGAAGCTCACAATGAATTCTATTGCATCAAGTCTTACCTTCTAAGTCAACACTTTGACTTTTATTTTACTCAGATTGTAGGTTTATCACTTTTAGTTATCAATCTAATATTGAAAACTATAGGATCATATCCTTAAATAGATGAATTCTCTTACTCAGTCTACGCAGAGCTGATGTGTTCTTAGGAACCATATTCCTACTATAGTTTGCACCTCATTAAATGAAGTGCATCCACTAGCACATTTAGTCGATCAATTTTTTTTTTTTTTTTGTGGTTTCTTAAACCCTTCAAGAATCACTCTCACTATTTTCCTAGAATAAACAATTTCTCTAAGAATATAATATAAGATGACATTCATTTTAAATGTGGAGTATAAATCTTGTCCAATAACTCTTATTGGATAATCCACAAAGAAAAATTTCACACACTTTCTGAAAGTGTTATTACTCAAAATAATTTTGAATTTCATCAATCGATTTAGATGGAACACGTTTTAGTGTGTAACATGCAATCTCTATTGCAAATCCCAAAACTAGTTTTGAATAACTATTTGGCATATCAAATTGTAACATATCTAATATTTACAACTTTCCTTAAAATACATCATTATAGAATTATGTATTTATAGGAATTCATTGCAAGAGAACTTTATTCTCTGTAGATAATCAATTATACTTATAAATATTCCTCACTCTGACCATATCTAAGTGTTAGAGTATCTTTCCAAATAGCTTTCCGTTTCCCGCTTGAACTTTTGAACATTTTAAAACTTTCATATATAAACTTGATCAGGTACATGAAACCATATCTAGTTATCTTTGAACCTAAAAAGTAAGAAAAGCTATACCTGACATTTATAGACTTTTGTCCAAATACATCAATATGGATTAGGACTTATTTGTTTTAATGTCAGAACTAGATATAATTTAGATTATCCGTTATATCTCTTTTGTCTTCTATTCTGATAATAGACCTTTTAGGATTTAGAATCCTGGTATTATCAATCTTAATTTTCTAGTAGATTCCATAATCAAGAATAACTATTATTCTCAATCTCAATGGAATAACTATTCATGTCCAAACATGAGTCAGAAATAATGTTCTTCATAAGAACTCAATCATGATATCAATATTCTTATCCCAAAACAAAATAACAAGGTAAAAGCAAACAATAGGTTTTAAATGTAGCAACTATTGCTTCATTTCCTACCATAGGTCCTATTTCTCCACTCAGCAATGACCTACTCTATTTCAGTCTCATTCGTATTCCAAAAAATATGGGATCAATATCCAATATCTAATACTTAAGAGACTGAAGAGTTAATACTCTCATCTTGTAGTAAGATTTTCTCGAAGATTTCTTTCTTTCCAAGATAATGATTATATATGCTTTATAGTTTTTTTTTATTCTAATGTTCTTTGTCTCTACAAAGATCATTGGTTTTAGATATATGTCAAGTATCACACATACCCATTATGTTCACCATCACATGATGTTTGTGAATTTGCATTATTTTCGTAAAAACTTCCTTAGTAGAAACATTCGTGTAATGTGTTTTAAGACATATCCATTTTTCTTATTTGAGAACAATTTTTCTCATGATGTCAGTTCTATAATTTTGGTTCAAAAAATTTCACTGACATCTTATGCCAATTAAATTTATAAATATACTCATTATTCAAATATGTAATGTCGAGATAGAACAAAATTAATTGATGTAGGAAATTAATTTGACATGGACTTTTATCAAATTAATTGTACTGCCACTGAAGTAATGATCCCTCTGCATTAATTATTGAATTTCATTTGAATTTCCAGTGGGCTAGGATCCCGTTTGCTTTATTAGAACCTTGAGTTACTCAACAAATCCCAATAAAGCATTCATGTAGATACACTATCAATCACATTTCTACATAACTCTTAGATCATCAAGTAGGCAACTAGTTGTCATATACATCTCATGTATTTACTTGATATGCCTTTAAAATTTTATTTCCTTGAGTCACTCAACAAGAAATAAAACTTTAGTCAAATTCAACCCACTATTCAGAAATATCATATGTTTCATAGTGATAAACATATTCACAAACGAGCAGCCTTAAGTTACTCAACAAGCTGACATCGGTAATGAACTCTGGTTTTTCACTATAACAGTGGAAGGCATGTATTAATACTTAATACATATTTAATATTTTAATTATGGGATTGGTCTCATCTCAATCATATATAGTAATGTTATCTAATATGTAATTAACTATACATAATTAATAAACACGGATCATTATGGATTGCATATATTCAATCTTCTTGAGCCATGAAGAAAACTAGACAATAATGTATTAGGAGACATCACATTCGACCATCAAATGTTAAATGCAAAAATCTCCATTTTCCCTTTCTAATTTGTATCATATACAAATTAGCTTGCTATATCTTTAACAATAAAGGCGAAAAATAAATTAATCATGTAATCATAACTAGTATCATATACCAGTTTATTGCAACCAATCATATGATTCAAGTTCATAATAATCCACATATTAACTAACATATCAATTTCTAGATTTGGTATTGACAATAATCGTATAAACTAATTTAGACAAGATGGAACGGATCAATCGAAATTAAACAATTAATCTAATTAATTAAATAATTTCGCATCAATAAAGTCAATCAATTAATCGTATTAATTAACCAACTTTATTAGCAATTGGGGATTACCACAAAATAACTCTTTATTTTGTTGTTAATATCAAAGTCATACTTTGATATAAGTTTTGGAAATAGTTAGGGTTGAAATCACAATTTGAATTAAGTCAAAATTCAACTTTTGTCCAAATAAATAATTTTGGCAAAACAAATTTTTCACAAAATTTAAATTTTGACTCAATTGAAAATTTTCTAAAATTTTACAAAAGTTTAAAGTTGTAATTCAAACTCCAAGGACCAATTTGTCAATTTTGAAAAAAATAAGACTGATACTGAAATTTCCAAAAATTCAGGGTCAATCTATAATGTCCCAAAACTTAGAGGACTTTCCTTACAATTTCAAAAATTCAAAGACCTTCCTGTGCATGTCAGAAACATGGGGGGTTTACTGTGCAATATCAGAAATTGCACAACAGGCCCCGACCCCAATTCGACAGCTATTGTTTGGGGCTATGGTTCTGAACCCTAGCCAAGGCAGCGGCAAACCCGGTGCCCGCCGGGAGCCTGTTTCAAAAGCAGCGCCAGAGATTTCCGGCGTCTCTGGTACTACTACAGACAGTAGCCAGCGTTCATGCCACTGTCCAGGCCGCATCGAGGCCTCCTTCATTCCATCCAACTCGTTCACGCATGCTTCCAATCCATTATTTCAGAAACCACAAATTCAATTCAATTCCAACAAATCAAATCAAATTTAGACTTTCTTTGAAAACAAATTTCATATGTACTTGAAAATCGTATTTCACGTTGTTGAATTCTTAAAGAAAAACAAATCAGATTTGAATTCTCTAAACTTTTAACGCATTAAAATTTATGAAATCGAATTTCATAAATTATGTCAATACACAAATCAAACTGATATATACATAACAATAACTATTATTGTTAAATTCATTAAAATTAATAGTTATGAATAATCCTTGTGTGGATTTTTGTGAAGCATTGTCCTTTTCTTGCATGCTTGATTAAATGGTGTATGGTGATGTTATGGCATAGTGGGATCTTGTCTGAAATTTAATTCATCAGGAAGCCAAAAACTGTGTCCCATTTTTCTTAATATAAGTGAAAAAGATAAAGGGCTGCCCTGTCCCGAGGACGGGGTCTTGTCCGATTCACCACCGGTGATCGTGGGTAGGCAAGTGTTGTAGACTAAATTTAAATCTACGAACACATCGTGTAAAATTCGTCATATGAATTTTTCCCTATAGTGTATCACATAAACCCCTAAACACAAAACATCTATATATAGTTGTAGGATGCAAAACCCTAATCCTACTGGACTTTGATGGGCCAACAACTAGACACGCCAACTAATTAATCTAATTAATTAACTAGGCCCGATCAAACCCAGTCCAACCAATTGGACATTGGACATCAATTCTAACATTTATGACTCAAAGGATCATTATCATGAATACAACTATCAAGAATATAGGCACTATTGATCAATAACCTTTTTTGGTCCTTTCTCGTTGTATTTCCCATCAATGTAAGTATTGTTATCAAATTATTTCTCCATGATTACTTACAGATTCTGATCGAAATCTGTTGCAATTCATTTACACAGAGATCTTGTACATCATAGCCTGCATCTTTTCTTCCTTTCAAAATAGTACCAATATTTGTTCTAGTGTTTAAGAAAGGGAAATCAGTGCAGCATAAACTCTCAGGCACACAAAACACAAGATTTTTAGCTTCAAGATTCCACAATTTCCTAATGAAAATATTAACAAATCTAGCTTTAAGTTTCTTAAGACAAGCAACCGCTGCTAAAAAGAATGGATAGTTGTACTGGCCAGAAGGATGCTACCTCAAAAACATTAGGCTCCATGGTCGATGCTTATGAATAAAGGGCGTCTAGTACTCTAGCTATTCGTTCAACTGTTACGAGTGCCATTACTGTGACGTCTCAATTTTTCATTATACTTCCATTTCGCTTGATAGATTAAAATGTGAAAACTAAATTAAATATGAATACAAAGTTAAAGGTAAAAGAATTGAAAACAAGAAGAAATGAAATTGAAATTGAAACAAGTGGTTCTAGAGAATTCACGTTGGACTTGATCCAATTGTCAATTATATATTATATTATTAAAAAAAAAGAAAAAGAAAGAGAAAAATGCAATGAAATTGTCTCTAGAAAATTCTAGTGGATTTGCAGATTAAGTATATTATATATATATATATATTAAACAAATAAAAAACAAAACAAAGCAAGAAAACAGAGAATTGGAGAGAGAGGGAACCAAGAGGGAGCCGGGAGACAAAACCAACCGAGGGAAAAAAAATAGAAATTGGAAGGAGCTTGGGACAAGAAGAACAAGAACACAAGAATTTCAACAAATGTTATTTGCTTTTAAGCTTTAATTTCTATAAGTTTAAGAAGTAATTTTCATTTAACTTTAATGAAGTTTCTTGTGAAATTAATACTAGAACCATGGCATAAGTTGTTTTCTATGACATAAGTTATTTTGTATAAGCTAGGGAATATGAATTTTAGTTAGACATGAAAGACATAAGGAGTTTAGTTTGGTGTGTATGCATATATATATATATATGTATATATAATTATCAACTAATGTAGGGAGATTATATTTAAAATGGTAAGAATCATAGTGATTTTTAGTGGACAATTGAGGGTTAGTATGGGTTACAATGACCATTTGTAAAACTAAGTGAATTCTAGAATAGATGTAACGAATGGACAATTTCATGTTTAATAGAAATATGGAAATTTTGTTTAAAGGCTAATTCTTAGTGCCTAAAGAGTTAGTGTTATGTTTGGTGAGAATAAAAGATTTTAATATGTGACTTTATTACAATTTTTAAGATAGAATAAAATCTAGATTGATTAGAAGAGAATTAGATGAGAATATTAGAGATTAGTTTAACTATCCAAAGATAGAATAAACTAATATGATTAGTGACTTTAAAAAGGAGGATTTGGCAGGATATGGATTCAATTTCCAATTTTAAATGAAAAGGAGGATTTATGTATTTAGCTATCATAAAGTGTTGGATATAAACACCAAAGGAATATTTTACATATTGTTTAGAATTATGATATAAAGGGCAATAACCATAGTTATAATTGGAGGTATTAAGTATTGTTAATGTTTTAAAGGTGTGATCATATGATATACATTGTAAGAATAATTGACATCAAGAGCAATTATAATATGGGGATGCCTTATTTAGTTAAAGAAAATATGGAATCAAGTATGTAAATATGGATTGAATAAAATGGGAAAAATAATGAATTGGTAGATATAAGTTACATGTATTTAGCTTTCTTGAAGTGTATGCTTGGCATGAGATTTTTATAGTGAAGTTATTGAGGGAAGCATAAAATATTAATATGGAATTCTAGCAATGCCAAGCATGCATGTATGAATTTAATAAAATGACTTTTGGCATGAAATTAGTATATATGCTATTCTGCCCTTCAAACTTCAAAAGGTCATAAATGATAGTATATGTGGAATTTTAACAAGCTACAAGTGGGGAAATGATCTCCTATGAGTTGTCTATCATTCAAAATTAGAATGACACTATTTGGAAACCGGTTGAAGTTTTTGTGACATGTTTAGTAAGACGGGGCAGTGTGTACCCGAGAATAGAATTTCTGGAAGGTGGAAAAATATTTGGTATAGCCAAGGTAGTTTTATTGGGCTCAATTTTATATATGATGAACTTATATGAGTTTTCTACCTGTTAGTAGAATTTCATAAGCATACGATACTATTCGTGATTTTAAAATGGTTTTGAATGGGCATTGCCCAAACAGGGAAAACTTAACGAGTATTGTTTGAAGAGTTGAACCAAGTCTCGATTCAATAAGTGGTGTTATGATTTTATAAAATAATATGATGGTAAATATAGAATTGGTGAAGTTGAGAATAAATACAATTAATGAATGAATTAATATTCAATAGCAAATGATGAAAGTTGTTAAAGACCAAAGATTTGTGTTTAAAGAAAAGAGTTAGTTTTATATTTGGAAAGAGTTCAAGATTTTAATATGTGGTATTACTACAATTTCTAAGATATAAAATAAAGTCTAAAATAATTATACAAAAGAGACATGTCTAATTGAACAATGACGAAAACTCGAAGAATTCAATAGAATAGAGGACTTGAAATCAAAAAGGGAATTTCACATTGATAAAGTTAGTTGAACTAGAAAGTCCTTAACTAATAGATAAGTTAGAAAGAAAGTAAATGAGATTGAGCAAGGATAAATAAAAGAATTGAGTTATATATGTGAATTAAAAAATCAGAAAGTCACAGGCAATGACAAAGGTTAAAAAGGAAATGAAACGAGAAAGGAGCTACATTGCTACCTAGCCGGTGAGTGGAGATTCTTCTCTTCTTTTCTTTCTAAATGAAAATGTATATTATGATTTGATTTCACAGAATTCGTAATATTTCATGATGAATGTATTTCTATGAGATTTCACGAAAGTTGATATTTCTTAGAAAAGTTCATATGAATGTTTGTATAAAATGATGTTTCATGATTTTAAAGAAATGTTTGAGTTGAGACATGATTTATGATATATGAAAAACCCCCAAATGTGTATTCAATGTTATGATATGCCGCATGCGGGCAAAGGGGCCTATATGGCTCAAGTTGACCAAATAAACGCCGCCCAGGCGAAGAGGCCTATGTGCTAGCTATGGCTCAAACTATTTAATTGTGCCATCTAGAGCGAAGGGGTCATAAGGTACCTACGACCCAAACTGACCGTCTACGCACGTATGACTTGCATTATGATCATGTGATGCTGGATACTCTTTGGGGGTGATTTTATGATGGTCTTGAAATAAAATAATATTCATGATGTTTTCTAATGAATTCTATGATGATTATGAAGTGAAAGGATGTTCATGATATTTTATAACATGTGATGATTCCATAAAAGTTGATGTTATGCTAGATTTATATTTAAAGTCATGAAATTTCCAAATGAGCTTGAACATTTGTTCAAGATGTTGCAAAAATTAGATTTCAACTTTTGAAAACATGTTTATTTATGAAAACTCTACTCACTGGGCTAGTTAGCTCATATGTTTTCAATATGATTTTTCTTCCAGGTAGCAGTTGGAGTTTGGGCAACATATTGTAGCCGAGCCTGCTATTTCAAGGATTCGAGCCACCATATAAAATTTATTATAAGGTTTGTTGTTATTGTGATTTATATACCTTGACACGGGGTTAAATTTATTCGTATACATTGAGAAGTCTGAGTAAAACGTACTTGGTTTAGTAAAATTTTTCCTACATGAAGTATTATTATTGGTGGTGATGGGAATTATTATATTGTCTAGTGGATTTGGGTTACTGTTGGGTGTTATGCAGGTTGGTTTTGTTAATAAATGAGAGGAGATGCTGTCGAAATTTTCTAAAATAATTAGTATATAAACGAGCCTTGACGGTAAATTCTAGGTTTTTAGTTAAAATTTATCGTCGGCGCACATCACACTTCAAATAAGTGAGAGGCACTTGGGGTAGGGCTTGTCGATTACAATGTTTAAAACCATTGTGGATTAAAAAGTTACTTGACATAAAATCTTGTTTCACATAACCACATTATTCTCATTTTTATTAGTTAGAATATTGTTCTATGAATAACAATTTAATTAACTTTGTGCTAAGTGAAATTTATACGCAATAAAATTGTAATTATTAGTAATATGTGTGTATAAGTGAGTAATACGTAATAAAATTGTGATTATTTAGTTTTTCAAATTATCACGCATTTTTTTGGGCTAATTATTCTATTTTGTGCAATATACGGGTGTACAACTAGTTTGGATAAATACAGCAATGGTTGGATCTAAATATTTAGATTTATTCAAGTTAAAAGCTATTTTTGTTAAGTCCTTAACAATGTAATTATTAGACTTGTTTTTTACGGAATGATTAGACTTATTTTGATTGGTTTATTTTGATAAGCAATAATATTAATACATTTTTGACTCATGATGATACTAAGGTTTAGGTTTCAATGTTGAATTTTAGATTAATATTTTTGTTTAAATTGTTCAATTTTTTGTTTTTTAAATCGAGTTTTTAAACCTATCCAAATCGAAAAAATGGACTAGTTGAAAATTTAAATGGATTGAAAAATTTCAAACCGCTTTAAATAGTTTGGATTGAAAATTTATTGTAAACCGCCCAAACTGAACGGCGAACGCCCCTAGTTTTGTTTGTTTGTTTTTTTTTTTTTTAATATATATACATGGGGCAGTAGGGGAAGGGAAGGAAATTAGGGGAATGGTGGATGTGATTCAAACACGAGACCTTTTACCCGAAACTTAAATTTCTAACTATTTTACTACAATTTAAACCACGGGAAGGCAGACAATGGTCTTCAGTCACCAACGAGCTCTTTCCAATTTATCTTAGCCTAACTGCTTTAATATTTATTTTTTGCCTCATTTTTATGGCTTGAATATCTACTTTCAGTAACAATCTATACTATATATATATATAAGAACGTATGTATTATTATCATCGCCATTGTTGGTATCACCAATTTTTCTACAAAAACAACCGTCCTCCCTTACATGGAGAGGACGGGCTTATTTGGCAGCCAAATAAGCTAAAAATGCGCCCAGATGAACCACACAATCTGTCCACATGGCATTCCCCCCAAAAAAAATTGCTATCGCCCACCACTAAAATTACTCTGAAAATCAAACGTACAATCCCAAAATCGGACCAGACCTTCATTTTGCCCCAAATTCTATTTAGCAGCGATCTTCACCACCACCACAATTTCTCCGTGGTGAAGAAGAAGCCGCTGGCGTGCTGCCCCCACTTCGGCCGACCCCTGCAAGCTGCCCGACTATTTCTGGAAGCCGCGCACAGTCTATAATAAGCCCTTGAGATCATGTAACTGGAGATTTAGAAATCCCATAAAAGAAAAAGGGGAAAGTTGGACAAATTGAAAAGAGAGGAACATCATAAATTCCTAATTTTTTTGAACCTTAAGGTAGAAGAGTTGAAATGTATCCATGAAAGAGGAAGAATATACATTGCAGAAAGCACTCTACTTTGAATCTAACCAAAGGTAATACTAGAAAAGGACAACACCACAAGAAAAAGAAATACAGTAACAAGAATACAACTTACAGCAAGAATGACAACGGTGAAGACACCTAGGAACTTGAAAGATATACCATTGTGTGATGGGGGTTTCAGTTGGATGATTAAGGTATAAAATCTTGAAGAAAAATAGAAAAGTAATAAAGAAGGAGAAAAACGCACCTGGTTTCCTCCTCTGAAACGCAGAGACGACCGGGAGCTGGCTGACGAGGTCAAGGACGAAACGGCAGGACGGCCGAGAGCTGGTGGACGAGGACGACGACTTCTTTTATGGGCTGTGTGCGGGTACGGTCAGAGTTGGGCTGTGAGGGGGGGAAGACCAGATTTGGGCAGCGCGCCAGCGAAGAAGGCTGCCAGGGAAAAATGGTGGTGGCGCGGTGAAGAAGGGTACAGAAACGGGAATTTTGGGCAAATATGGTGGTTCAGAGTTTTGGTTCCATTTTTTGGTGGGGTGGGGTGGCTTATTTGGCTGGCAAATAAGCCCGTCCTCTCCACGTAAGGTAGGACGGTTCTTTTTGTAGAAAAATTGGTAGTCTCACTGCTAAAAAACCCACTACCGACAAAGATATGCAAAAGGAACAAAATCCATCAGTAACCACCGACCAACGCCAACTCGTCATTAAACACATTGTCGGTAACCACTAATAAACCGATTATTGACGGATCTTTTGACAGATTTTGTTAGACTTTGGTGACGGAGATTCTCAACGGATTTTCGGTGATTACCAACGGTTTTGGTGGTTGGTATCAAGACGTTTTATTTACGAGCAATTTATTTTATTTTCCGTTACAATCTATGTGAAGAAAATTTTTAAATTCACCCACTTGATATGTACGTGATGATATAAAGCGATTATTTGAATTCAGCAATAAACAAACAAACAAAAACAATTGAAGATATTATTTAAGAGACTCCCTTTGCAAGATTTCCTTAAAAAAATCGCATATGACAGAAAAGAATAATAATCATAGATACGATATGGACACAAACCAAAAATTTTCTTTGTTATAATGATCCCAAAATCTTAAGGACCATATATTTATTCACTCACTCTCTTTCTCTCTGATCTTTTCCTCAGTTCCAATCTCTTTGTTCCATACAACAAAAATGGAAACTCAAGTTAACAGCCCCATGAAGAAAGCCCTACTATCCCTCAATTGTATGATACTAGCCATAGGCAATTGTGGCCCTTTAGTCATGCGTCTTAACTTCATCCGTGGTGGCAAAAGAATCTGGTTCTCGAGCTGGCTCGAAACTGGTGGCTGGCCGATAATTTTCATTCCTCTGGCAATATCATACATTCACCGCCGCAAAAAAGGCCACACCACCACTAGAACCCAGTTCTTCCTCATGAAACCTCGGATATTTATTGCGGTGGCAGCCATTGGGGTTGCAATCGGACTGGAGGATTTTGTATATGCCTACGGCGTTGCGAAGCTACCGGTTTCAACTTCTGCTCTTATTATCGCCACCCAACTTGCTTTTTCCGCCGGATTTGCTTTTCTTCTTGTAAAGCAAAAGTTCACGGGCTATTCGATAAATGCGATAGTTTTGTTGACGGTCGGGGCGGTGGTTTTGGGGCTTCATACGAGTAGTGATAGACCGAAAGGTGAATCGAGCAAGGAGTATCTATTAGGGTTTTTCTTGACTCTCGGAGCAGCAGCTTTGTATGGATTTATTTTGCCTTTGATTGAGTTGATTTATTTGAAGGCAAAACAGGCTCTTACTTACGTCTTTGTAATGGAGATCCAAATGGTTATGTGCTTCTTTGCTACTGCATTTTACACTGTTGGAATGCTCATCAACAATGATTTCCAGGTAACTATTAATTTTTCTCTCTTCATTTATATGGCTCCTATTTGACCACATATTCGATGGTGTCTATTGAAGACTATATTATAGAGTCTACTGTATATGTGGTAGGTGTCCATTAAACACATTGGAGATGATGAATGGACACTATAAAAGGACGACCTATTTGACTTCCTCTTAATTAATTTTGCATGTCCCATCAAACCAATCTAGTACACATCAACTTTCGCGTACCTAGGTCGTTGGACTTTAAGAAGCAATTTTTTAGCTAGAGTGTATATATATATATATACACACACACACAAACACACATATGATGAAATCCAAAAAGAGAAAACCGTCATGAAGTAATAATTATTTTTGGTGGGGGCGGGAGGGTTGGTTTGTTAATTTTGATAAGATAGATTCTAAAGTTCGATGAGACAAGAAAATTGACATGACTTCACTTAGTGTAGATGTCTCGGTTCGCATGGGACAAAGTTATTAAAGATCGTCGAGACAAAGCACGAGGACCATAGCGTTGTGAAGGTGTTACTTTATCTTAAATTACAATTTCCAGCAAATTTAAAATTTAAATGAAATTGGCCTTCGAAATTAGTTACTGGCACAATATTTAGATACCATTTAAAAATCCATTTTATTTATCAACCAATTGAAATTTTAAATTTTGGACACATGACAACACTATATTTAACTATATATTTGATGTGATATGAACTTTCACATCATTTTAATCATTACCTTAACATAGCACAATTAAACGTCGACATCTATACAAAATTTAAATTTTAAATCCATTTAAAGTCTCACCTTTTTTTAATTAGTTACCAAACAAAGTAGGTCTCTTAAGATGATCCTGTAGTTTTTTTTTCTCGTTGTTTTAATGACTTAGAACTCTATGTACAATATTAGGATGATCTAGAAAAGAAAATGATATTTATAGGGAAGCTCTTACAAAATCTTTTATAAAATAAGGTAATTTTATCATCTTACCCCTGTATATTGTATAAATGGGAAAAAAATAATTTAGGGATATAATGGTGAATTTATTTTTATTACTTTTTTTCTTTTTTTTTTTTTTTGACAGACAGAATTTTGATGAAAATAAAAGTGAAGATATGTTTTATATTTATATTTGTATTATTATTATTATGGTGATAATAATAAAACAACCGACTAAGACTAAAAATTTATCTATGAAATGTGTGGAAAACTTATTCTGTGACTGTCCATTAATTTGAAATGATCAAACGCCAAACGTCTAGAGGTGTGATGTCTTATGTGGCGTATCAACATTGAGCAAACCACATGTGGCACGCCATGTGCAGGTCTAATGACAGCCGACAGACATTTGGTGTTTGATCATTACTCCATTAAATTATAAGGATTCTTGACCCCTACTTGATATTGCTTATCTAGTTTTAATGCCTGATCAATATTTTATTGTATTTAACCTTGTGTATACAAGTAGAATTTTTCTAGCTACAAAGATATATTAGAAAACATAACACCATTTATGCTCAAGTTCAATAGAATTCGGGGGAAAAACACTTTAATCTGCAAAGGTTGCTCCATAACGAGCGTAGTGGAGCATAAGATCGAAGAAGAAGAAGAATTAAACTATATATAGAACTTGAAATGGAGCTCAATTATTGCTTAAACGAACAAAATAGAACCATCCGGAGTCTTTTTTGACTCTAGACAAGAAAAATATCACATACTCACAAACTATAATTTTTTAAATTGAAAATTGTATTGCCATATGTTAGTCCGCCATTAATATAGTAATGATTTATAGCCAAATGTCTGGCAGCATAATGCCGTCAGAAGTTTGGCTGTACGTAGAACATTTTCATACTATGCCTGGCCATAAGCATTCTCTAGTAGGAAAAAAAATCCTCTAATATTCATGAAATACCACACTCTAGGCTTGGAGACCAATAATGAACCCATATGTGAGCTCAAAGGCCCCCAAGTTGCTGTAAAAAAGAAACCCTAGATCCTCTATGTAGGTTGTTGATTGGCCAAGTACTCTTGAAGTATCATATTTTTTCCTCTACAGATCATGACTACGCAAAATAAATGTATATTTGTCAAATATTCATCTAAATTTCTGTCGTTTCCTTTAACAGCAATATACATGTCTTAGTCAAATCTGATATTGGTGCATCAATTTTATTCTAAAATATAAGAGTTAATGTATAAAAATGTAAATAATGTCGTGAGTGATTACGGAAGATATTGAAATGAATTGTCATCTTCCTACAAGTTATGGAGGACTGCTACAAAGTGAATTATTTGCACCGTTTCACAGTCAATGGAGCATTTTTTTTAAAGTAAAAATTCCATGATGACACTAGCCCACCCCTCTTATTTCCAATTTGGAAAATCTTCACGAGATTTGAGTAAGGCTAATTATATTTATACCACTTTTTTTACTAATCACACTACAATTTTATTAATGTGAACATATCTAGTCTTCGTTTCTTATAACATTTATGCCCCAAAAAATTTTTGCTATATTTTTTCTCGAATCTTTGATTTAATTATCGTCTCATATTATTAATTATTGGATATATTTAAAAAATTTGATTTGTGTACTAGAAAATCGTATGAAAATACGTAGTTGTATATTGTTAGGTATTACTTTTTTTGTTTATTTAAAAATTTGAGACAATTACTGCAATGAAAATTTAGAAATCAAGATATGGCTCGATACAAAATGTCATAAAAATAAAATATTAAAAATAAAGATATGATAGAAGTGAGTTAATGGTGTACATGTAAAGATTTAAAAATATAAAGGTTGTTGAGTCCAATTAAATTGTGGTGTGATTAGTAAAAGATGTGGTGTTAATATATCCACCCTTTGAGCAAAGAGGAAATATCTCCCGACCAATTAAAAACAATTAAGTAAACTTTCATGAAATCAAAATTTGTTTCATATATGTGGGTATTTTTTATGGGTAGTCAAACTCCTTTATAAAACCCATAAAAAAATAATAAGTCCACAGAGAAAGGGAAAATCTCCTATAGAATTAACTCCTTATGTGACATAATAAAATAGAAACACATTGGCCCTCTATTGCTGGGTGTCAACATCAACAATTGTCGAATCATGATTTTGATTTCATAAAAGAAACCAGATTCAAATTCTATGACAGGTTTAGTTTTGCTATGAAACTAGAATATGGTTCTTTTATTGAATTGAACTCATAAAAACTTTCTTATTGGTAGGACAGTACATCATTGTCATAAATTCTCTATTTTCATATTTTTGGCAATTTTCATTTGCAACCATTTCCATTTTATCCTCTCTACTCCCAGCATTTCATTTACAGCTTGCTTTCAGAAAGGCCAAAATAAATAAATATATTGAGAATAAAATACGCAAAATGCTAAAGATGTTCTTTACCAAAGAGCAAGAGGAGGTTGGGGAATCTAACAGTTTCAGCAGCTAAACCAAAACCTAAAAGGTCCAAAGTTTGCTAACAATCCACTAGAGAGTAACCCCCGAAACCAAAACGCCCTTTTGCATGTAACCTATGCTTCTAAATAATATAAGTCCTCAAAACAGTCTCAAGTCCTCAAACCAACAAACTGCACCGACTTTGCTAACAATCCACTATAGAGTAAGCTGCAAATGCTGAAAAGCAAGTTGAGAGATATATAATATAATGTTAACTTCAAGAATGAACTTGTTAATTGAAAAGTTGTCATTCGCAGGCAATCTCAAGAGAGTCAAAAGAGTATGGAGAAGAAAAATATTATCTAGTAGTGGTTTGCAATGCAATTATTTGGCAAGGTTTCTTCTTAGGCGCAATTGGAGTCATTTTCTACTCTTCATCTTTGCTTTCAGGCATTGTCATAACCGTTCTACTTCCCGTCACATAAGTACTAGTAGTTATTTTCTACCACGAAAAGTTTCAAGCAGAAACAGGTGTTTCTCTTTTCCTATCACTCTGTGGTTTCATTTCTTACTTCTACGGTGAGACCCAACATAGCAAGATCAAGAAAAATGTTATGAAAGATATGAGTGAAACTTCATTGGCTCAAACTCATCATACTAGCCAAGTAGAGCCTTAAGCACTTATCTGTTATATGTCCATCATTGCAAACAGCTATGTAATGCTCCTACTCTGTGTTTTTATTCTCTCATAATGAAGAACTTCAGATGAAAATTCAAAACATTGAATCACCTCGTCTAAGAGCTCAAATTGTTAGGGAATGCATTTATTTACCATATTGTCTCTGCATAACAAATGTTCCTTCAAAAGACTGTTTTTGGCAACATTCGCATTAGTAAAAGTAACCAATTCAAAAAGTGATACTAGATTTCTCTTTGATAAGACAACAAATACAGATAAGAAATCAGTATCATGTATTAAAAAGAGTTTAAAAACCAAATTTTAAGAGAGTTTTGATTGAGCTGATTGTGTTGTTTCTCTTAAAGACAATTAGCGTGCCTCTAGTGTTGTCTTAGCTTACACCAACGGCTCTACTATTCAAGACATCATGTGTTGTATCTAAAAAATATAAGTGTAAATAGTTTAAACAAGTATTACAGTAGTTAAGTTCGAACAAGTTCCTAATAAGATGCCTCATGTTTAAACTACACCTACCTCTCTCCAGTTTCCTCCTCACCCATATCTTCCACTTATATCAAAAAAAAAATAGAGTAATTTTAAGAAGTTATATTTATCTGACATAAATAACTGACATTGGCTAGTTGGCAAACATGATTGACAGCTAAACATGTCACTTTTTAATGTCAGATAAACATGTCTCTCTAGAGTTTGAAAAAAAGAATATATAAGTGTAAAATTAAAAAGGTTATTTAAGTCATTTAATCATGATCGTAAATTTCACAAAAGTTCCCTAACATTTACACTTTGAATCGCTTGGGTCCCTAACTTTTTCTTTTAGGCGATAGGTCCTCAATCTTTCATAATACACACAAAATATCAGTATTAAGGGAATCCATCCAAAATTCCTTTAAATAGTTGAGAAAATTACCATTATACATTTACCCTTTAAATTAAAAAAAAAAAGAATTTGAAAATTAAAAAAAATAAAATCAGAAAACAGAAAAAAAAAGGCAACTCCACCACCCCACCCACCCCGACCGACAACCACTTTGGTTGCCGGAAATGGCAGCATTACAACAGCCAGTTGGCCGCTGAAATGCTGTCATTTCCTGCACCTAAAAATGGGAGTCTCCCCCCTCCCCCCTTTCATCTGCCGGAAATGGCAGAAAATGGAGAGGGTAGTCGCCCCTCTTTACTGTCAGAAAGCCCTATTTACTGCCATTTCTGGCAGCTGAAGGTCCCCTCTTAGTTTGTCGGAAATGGTAGAAAATTTTTTTTGGGGCTGGGGGGGCTGAGGGGACTGCCAGCCTTATTGCCATTTTCGGTAGATCTACTAAAAATTTTTTTTTTGGGATCCCTCCTTTTGCTGCTGGAAATGACAGCATTTCGACAGCTAATTGGCCACTGGAATGTTACCATTTCTAGCAACCAAAATCGTTGCCGGTTGGTAGGGTGGTGGAGCAGTTCTATTCACTCGCCATACATCTCGCGGGTTACCCCCGTCAGACGCACAATTGTCGTGCTGTGATTAGACAATTGTCGTGTTGTGATTGGACAACCCGTACAACACACATGTGAGTTGTCTAATCACAGCACGCCACATAAGACATCTAGTGGGGGTAACCCGTCAGACACATAGCGTTTGATCAAAATTGGGCGGTGAAGTTGCCTTTTTTTTCCTTTCTCCTTTTTAATTTTTATATTTTTCTAATTTTCAAATACTTTTTTTAAATTTAAAGGATAAGGGTATAGAGTTAATTTCTTCAATTATTTAACGAAATTTTGGATAGATTCCGCTATGAGGGACTTTTATGCATATTTATGAAAGGTTGATGACCGATCGCGCTAAAAAATGTTAAGGACTTAGGCGATTCAAAATGCAAAAGTTGGGGACCTTATGTGAATTTACCCTTTAATCATTGAATTTTTAATAAATAAAAGTAAACTTTTTTTGGGTAATTATATTCCCACAATGAAAACTAGCTAAACCACACACATGTAGAAAATTTTATTAAAATATATTATTAGATAGTTAAATATAAATCTATAATATTTACATCCTTATAGAAAATATAAAAATACAATTAATATAGTAATCGTAAAGTTCAAAATCGTTTAAAAGACAATATGCATTCTTATATATAATTCTTCGTACATATATATAATAATAGAGAAAATACATATTGCCCACCTCATTTAAAAAATCCTAATAAAACTAATAAATTAAAAAAAAATAAAATAAAATGATGAAAAAAATTTAAATAACATTAAACTCACCAACATACACGGTAGAGATGATTAATTAATAAATTTTGATAGATTAGAGTTTGTTTTAGAATTAGCATTTTAGATTTAGTATGTTAATTTATTAGTGAAAAAAATTAACCAATAAAACAAATGGGCAAAATGGTTAATGTTTAGTAGTTAAATTGAATGGTCACAAGTTCAAGTCTTCTCTGAGTTCTTTCATAAAAATTTTTGTCAAAAAGAAAAGGAGCAATTACCTCAAAATTTACCAAATACAAAATGCAAGAAAATAATGCAAGAAAATCGCGGTATAAAAGATATCGAGACTTAAGTGAATTAATTAATATAATAATAATATATAGATCAATTTCCACACCACAATTTAAGATAATTTTTTATTTATTTAAACAGCCATGAGTAGAATTACATTAAAAAAACCAACTAAAATTATTTTTTTAGTATAATTATCATCATATATTGTTTTAATTCCACACATTCTTAATTTACCTATAATTCTCCCTTTTTATATCTTCATCAATAAGAGATTCATTAGCTTCGTTTTTTGTTCTTTCATGGCTAGTGGTCATCTTCTTCAAGTAGTGAGAGGAATGTGAGTTCATGGGCTTTGAAATTAGGGAAAAAAATTAACGCAAAATTCAAGTAAAACAGAGAAATAGAATATTTATAGTTCAAGATTTTGGAAGCTTGAGAAATTTATAGCTTGCAGCTTTTCTTGATTGTCCCAGATTCTTGTATAGAATCGGAGAGGGTAGTAGACATCATATAAGTTGATTGCCTGTAATTCACACTTAGGAAAAAGAATTTTGACGAAAAGAGTTGAATGAAACCGTAGAAATGGTAGAGTGAATTTTTTTTCTTGGTTACAGTGGGTTTTGGATTAGTGGTGGGAGAAGTAAAAAATAAAGATGAGAATGATTAATTAATAAAAAAATACCCCATTATTTTTATTACCTTTTTAAATTAAGTGGGTTATATATAGTGGTCAAATTCTTGTGGTGTATTTGTCAAAATTATTTTTAATATGTAGGTAACAATTAATTTTTGTGGTGGTAATATAATGACTCATTTTTATATAGTGAAATGAAATTAGTAAAATGAGTTGTGTAGATATAACTATCCTGACAATTATATTACTTTGTAATATTTATTGTTAAAAGTTGCAAAATTTCAAAGTATCATTTTCAATTTTAACCAACCTTACCAATTCCATGAATTAATTGTCGTCATTATGTAAAAGTGTTTGGCAACTGCAATGGATTATAATCTGTCACACGATATTATTGTATTGGTTTCACTTTTTTAAAAAGTCAAAACATAAAAGTCAATGCGCAATTGTTTATTTTTTATAAAAACAACTAATAAAATAATGACACATCACATATTATAATCCAGATTATAATCTTATGCAGTTGCCAAACAAAGTAGAAAATTCTGCTTAATGCTTTGATCGTTGAATAAATCGAAGCCGTAAACATCAATTGAAAACGACTTTGATCAAAAGAGTCAATATTGGTTGGGAAACAAATATTATTATTATTATTAAATATAAATGGTCACTAAGTAAGAAGCAATATATTTTTATAATATAATATATTCCCAATCGTCCGCTGGTTATGAACGCACCATCTTCCTTGATAGTAATGACAAACGGGTGAGTCACCCGCAAAATTTCAGAGCCGGCCGGGAGGCCAATCGGCCAATGCGGGCTGGGCGCTTTTGGCGAGATGAGACCATCAATTCAGTTCAACCAGAATTTTTACTATCTATAGTTAAAGTTGACCTAAGGTTTGAGGCAACAAGAGAGATGGTTTAACTGAGTAATGCTGTTTGTACATACCTGTTGTATATAACTTGTATACAGACACCTTGAACTTACTTAAATATCTCTGATTCTATCTTTTATGTGATCACAAAATTAAAAAATGAGGATAAATTATGTACAACAAGTATGTACAGCGTATGAGGCTTCGAGTTGTCTTGAGTTAATTAATGTTGCTAAAGAAGCATTCTTTTCATTAAATAGTCGCATTATCTATACAAAACAATAGTCCAACCTAACAAAAAAAAAAGATAATAATAAAAAATAAAAAAGTGTTTTCAATCTTCCGTCTCTAACATGCCCTCTTTGGAAAGAGGCCAAATGATACAACGACACATGCGAAGTTTTTCCCGTGTTAAAGTCTGTATGATTGACGTACCGGTTTAAAACCAACTTGTCATATGTTGACTTGGAGATTAGTACAAGTATTTGTATAAATGGTCCCTAAACTTTTGCAATATAGACTATGAAGGCTCTATCATATTTATCACTTAATTTTCTTAATTTTGACGTTACATTCTTGAACTTATATATTCTCAATGAACATGTGGCCAATACGAATGGCAACCACTAATTTTTCTATAAAGCATGTCACATGCATAAAATTTGAGGTTTAGGCTTAAAATTACCCTCGTTCCTGTGTAAAGAAAATGAAAACACTCGTTAACACCCTAAAGCGTGTAGAAGAAATAGGATATATGAGATGCATAATGAAGTAAGAAATTCAATTGAAAATCTTGACAAGCAACAAATCTGGGAATTCACCTCAGGAAGCAAGAACACACAAATTTTACGCATTCAACAATGATTAGTGACTACTAAAAACCATTATGGTATGGAAAATTTGAAATTCATGTCACATAAGAGTACAAAAAGTGATACGCTTTTCAGTGATAAAATAGTCATGAGAAATTAATTTAAAATTTTATCATCATGCATATAAGTCACTTTTTTGTGCACGTGTCACTTTTCTACACTCTTACGTGACGTAAATTTTAATGTTAACTCTGATTATAATAGCATTCCATTCCATTCAAATGGTTGTGAAACAAACCTTTACGTTTTAATGATTAAATGTACACATTTAGACGAAAGTGCAAATAAACTCAAAGATTGAGAACCTGTTATTCCATATTTAAAGGTCTAGGATGACTGTGCAAAGAGATACAAAAGTTAGTGACCTTTCTTGCAATTTGCCATATTTATCACTACCAATGATAAATAAATATCATTATTCCTTCTTTTGGCTTCTCATCCAATTTGTGGTTGCCATTCGTGTCAACCGAAAGTTGACTGAGAATATGGGTAATTTGCACGTATAGACCTTATCGTTTAGTGTTAGTGTGAAAATAGACTCTATAGTTTTTAATTTAGCGTTTTTAACCTTAATGTATCATTATTTATTACAAAAAGGATCTTCCCATCTAAAATTTTCCACTTTGTCATTGAAATGACATTTTTACTCTTAAAATATTGTGACAGTTCGTTCAGATATACATATATATAATATAATATAATACATCTAGAATTCTAACGAGAGGTGACACGCAAGAAACTTCTTATCATTGCTTAATCTATCATGTTCGTATTTATATTGTTCCACACACGCCGCTAACGGCGAAAAAGTCAGAGCTTCCACTAGATATTTTAAAAGATATTTTAGGTAACTGAAAATTTAGAAATGTCTAATTAGTTTTTGTGCTAGTGCAGAGGTTACTATGATGACAATTGAATTTGGTAGATAAAAATAAAGACTTTTGTTTTTATATTTTACTTGAAAGTAAGAGTAAAATTGAATTATATTTTAGAAGAGAGTAATATTGTTTAGTACCACCAATACTTGGTATCATATCAAGGTAACACTAAATGATAAGTTGAATTAAGTGAGTCTTTTATTCAACTATTTAATTTTACTTATCATTTAATGTCATATTGATTGCCACCTAGACTGGCGTAAAGCACCACTACTCCACATAACATTATTCTTTGGAAAAGAATGAGGGTAAAAATTTCAATTTAACAACAAAAACTGATAAATTTGAACAATAAAGTCATTTTTGTATAATAAATAGTGATACGTTAAAATCGAAACCACCAAGCTGGAAATTATAAGGCCTATTTCTATAATGACACTTAATGATTTATTTGCGCAAATTACCCTACTTTTGTACAATGCTGTCACACGTTGAAATTTGGGTTTTGGGGTTTTGGAGGTTGGGGTCACCTGCGTTTAGGGATGGCAATGAGGGCGGGTTCGGGGCCTTCTCCCGCCCCCCGCCTGTACCCGCCACATACCGGATTCAATCTGGTACGGAGCGGGGGAGGTTCGAGGTGGGTACGAAAAAATTACCCGTTACCCGCCTCGTTAAGGAAAAAATCTTTAAAAAAAAAAGAACTGCACGGTGCAGCGGTGGAGACTTTGGGATTGGGTGGCCTAGTAGAGACTTGAAATTGAAGGATTCGAATTGAACAGAGACAGAGGCGAGAGGAGATGAGTTGATTTAGGGACATGATTTAGTTTGTTTTTAAATTAGTTTTTTTACTTTAAGAAAACTCAAATTTTGAATTAATTAATTATTAAGGTTAGTGAAAAATTCAATAAAAATAGTACTAGTCGAGATGGGTACGGTTTATTATTTCCATCTTGAGTGTCTAAAATCAAACCCTCACCAACTCATTACTTAGGTTTAAATTTTTTTCTAAAAAAATAAAAATAAAAAAGGGTATTTGGTCGGGGTGGGGGGGGTAGCCAAATACCCCACCCCGACCCAATAAGACTTCGGGGCGAGATCCTTCACCCCTTACCCGCCCCCAATAACCCATTCGGAGCGAGTACTTGTGGATATCGGGTAATACTTATCCCGTTGTCATCCCTACCTGCGTTGAACAAATTTTGAGGTTTGGGCCTAAAATTTACCGTCTTTGCCTGTGTAACAAAAATGAAAGGGAAAATTAAGTGCGCCACTTCAAATTATTGTTGATTTTGAAAAATACGGTTATCTTGATTAATGATGCCAAAACTCGTAAAAATACGTTCATTGAATTGGCCCAAATTATTCCGCAAACGTGTTTCCCTTTTTCTTTTTTCTTTTTTTAAATTTTATTTTAAAGACTTTTAAGTAAAAATTAACAAGGATAAATTATGTAAAATTTTAATTTCATAGTGAATTACCCGCTCAAGTGACACATGGGCTTCTAACTTGACATGTTTTACCAACAAATAATCTGATAAAATTAGTGGAGCAACCTTTTTTTTTTTAAATTTGAAAATGTAACTTTTTAATTTCTGTATGTGATTTTTTCATTTAATCATTCAATGCAAATTTTTAACTAATTAATCGATTATTTTATATTTGACTTCCCAATTTTTTTTTGACCATATGTTATTTTACATGTGGTTTTTTTATTAAGTGGCTACGCAAATGTGATTTTTCAATTTCTTTACATGACTTTTTTATTCTATATAAATGGTTTTTTTATTAAATAGTTACAAACGTGTGACTTTTCAATTTTTTACCTGACTTTTTAATTAATCAATTATTTTATATATGACTTTGTTTATTAAACAGTTACACAAAATGTAGCTTTTCAATTTCGATACGTGACTTTTTTATTAAATAGTTACAAAAAATGTGACTTTTCAAGTTTTTATATGACTTTTTGAGTAATTAATTATTCTATATATATTGCTTTTTTATTAAATAGTTACACACATACGACTTTTCGATTTCTTTACCTGACTTTTTAATTAATCGGTTAATTAAAAAAGTCTCACATAAAATATAAAAATCACATATATATGACTTTTTAATTATAAAGTCAAATAAAATGTGACTTTTTAAAAAGTCAAATAAAAAGTCACACTAATTAAAAAAGTCTCACATAAAATATAAAAGTCGCATATATGTGACTTTTTAAAAAGTCACGTTTGCATCACTACTTAATTGTAAAAAAAAAATGGTGGCGTCTAAGTGGAGTCCTAAAAACCCCACAGATGTTCTGATTGCATTTTTATTAAAAAAAGATTAAATATGCTTTATTTAATAGGTTACTCTTCAACTTTCATTTATAAGAACTCCCGCATGTGTCCCTTTAAAAGTCACGTTCGTGTTACAATTTGATTTAAATCATTTATAAAAAAGTCATATGTAATTAATAAATCACATACAGAAAGTATAGAATCACATATAAAAAAATGGGTGAATAATAATATTAATGATAATAATAAATATTATATAAATAAATAACTTGACAAAGAGCCGAAGCACAGGGCCCGACATTTGCGAAACAATTCACCATATTGGGCTGCACAATAATTATGACTGTATTATTGGCGTATTTGGGGTGTACAATTATTATGACCGTACTTTTCCAATTTGTTTATGCTTTTTGGGGTAAAAACCTAAAAACCCTAAAATGAAACACTCATCGATACACTACTTTTCAATTTTCAATTTTTTCTCTTCCAACCCGTGTGTAGAAAAAATAGGGTAGGAAGTTGGATAATTCAATTGAAAATCTTAATTGGTCAAAAAAAAAAATTGAAAATCTTAATAAATAAATACTACCTTTCTTTAGAGATGAGTGTCAAACTGTTAAATTTCCATTTTTTACCCTTTCTTTTGGCATTTAACTCGTTCTGATCAATCCACTCGAACATCTATGTTCTTAACCAACGGAAATGCATGATGTGAAGCCTTGATGATGAATAATAATAATAATAATAATAATGCTGTTGTTGTTGGTGGTGGTGGTTAAGGGCCTAACCCCTTACCAGAATTACTCGGGTTCAAATCCCCCTCCCCATTTGTATCAAAAAAAAAAAGGTGGGGTAGGGATGAGGGAAATTGAAAAGAATACAAAATTAAAAAAATTGAAAAATTCATAATACCGGACGAGTTACCGCACTGTGATATAAAATGTCAACAAATTTTTGGTCGGGAAAATTACAGTACAAAGGTACCGCATGACAATTTCCTTTAATTAATATATAGATTATGCTATGTGAAAGAAAATTTTTAAATTCACCCACCTAAATTGGTTGACTAGTAGTAACCATAAATGAACAAATATGAGATATACACGTGATAAAACGATTATTTGACGATTATTTGAATCCAGCAATAAACAAACAAACAAAAACAAACGAAAAAACCCAAAACAATTGAAGATATTTTTTAAGAGACTCCCTTGCAAATTTTCCTTAAAGATATCACATACGACAGAACAAAGTAATCCTCATTTCATCATAGATAGAGATATAGACAAACAAGTAGATACAAACCAATAGTTCTCTTTGTTATAATCATCCCAAAATCTTAAAAGACTATATTTATTCACTCACTCTCTTTCTCTGATCTCTCCTCAGATCCAATCTCTTTATTCCGTACAACAAAAATGGAAAATCAAGTTAACAAGCCCATGAAGAAAGCCCTACTCGCCCTCAATTGTATGATACTAGCCATAGGCAATTGTGGTGGTCCTTTAGTCATGCGTCTCTACTTCATCCGGGGCGGCAAACGAATTTGGTTCTCGAGTTGGCTCGAAACCGGTGGCTGGCCAATAATTTTCATCCCTCTGGCAATATCATACATTCACCGTGGTAAAATAAGCGACGCCACTACCAGAACCCGGTTCTTCCTCATGAAACCTCGGGTATTCATTGCGTCAGCAGTTATCGGGGTTGCAACCGGACTGGATGATTATCTATACGCCTACGGCGTCGCGAAGCTACCAGTTTCGACTTCTGCACTTATTATCGCCACCCAACTAGCTTTTACCGCCGGATTTGCTTTTCTTCTTGTGAAGCAGAAGTTCACCGGGTATTCAATAAATGCTATAGTTTTGTTGACGGTTGGGGCAGTGGTTCTGGGGCTTCATACGAGTGGTGATAGACCGAAGGGTGAATCGAACAAGGAGTATCTATTAGGGTTTTTCTTGACGCTTGCTGCAGCAGCTTTGTATGGACTTATTTTGCCCTTGATTGAGTTGATGTATTTGAAGGCAAAACAGGCTCTTACTTATGCCTTAGTAATGGAGATCCAAATGGTTATGTGCTTCTTTGCTACTGCATTTTGCACTATTGGAATGCTCATCAACAATGATTTCCAGGTAAATATTAATTTTTCTCTCTTCATTTATATATAGCTCCTATTTGGGCCGGGGGTTGGGGGGTGGGGTTTGTTAGTTTTGATAAGCTAGGTTCTATAGTTTGATGAGACAGAATATTGACATGACTATACTTAGTGTAGAGGTATACGTTCGTGAGTTTTCTACAGGAGAGTACCCATATACTTGGCCCCCTCTGAATGGGGGAAGTCAGGAGGGCCAGCCTGATTCCCCCCAATCAAGGGGGGATAAGTCAGGGAGTACTCTCCCTACTCCCGAGAACGACTCTATATGTTCGCATGAGGTAAAGTTGCTAAAGCTCATTGAGACAAAGGACGAGGACCATAACGTTGTGAAGGTCTCACTTTTCCTTAAGTTACAATTTCCAGCACATTTAAAACTCAGATGACTATAAAATGGACTTTCAAAAGTTATTAGGTCTTGTAAGACGATCGTGTTGTTTTTTACTCGTCGTTTTAATGACTTACAACTCTACAGACACTACAAGGATGATCCAAAAAAGCAAATGCTATTTGTAGGGAAGCTCTTAAAAATTCTTTTTATAACATAAGGTAATTTTACGGAATAAAGTGGCAGTCCGAGTGGAAAATAACTTGACCCCTGCCCCACCATCCCCTCCCCCATCCCCCTTTGTAATAAAAAAAAAAACATAGGGTAATTTTACCATCTTACCTTTGTATATTGTATGACTAAGAAAAGATAATTTATAGATATAATGGTGAATTTATTTATTTATTTATTTTTGAAAGACAGAATTTTGATGAAACTAAAAAGTGAGGATATATTTTATATTATTATTATTATTATTATTATTATTATTATTATTATTATAAAACAACCGACAAAGACAAAGTATATCCATGAAATGTGCAGAGAAGCTACTTTGGGACCTCCGTAAAATTGAAAATGATCAAATATTAGACGTCTAACGACATAACGTTCTATGTGGCATATCAACATTGAACAACCCACATGTGACGTGCCGTGCCGTGCGTACGTCTAACGATAGCCGCCAATCTTCTGGCGTTTGATCATTAATTACTCCATAAAATAAGGATTATTCTCACTACACAGATACATTAGGAAACATAACACCATTTATGCTCAGGTTCAATAGAATTCGGAAAAAAACACTTTAATCTGTTTGAAATAGGGTTCACTTTAATGCTGTTTGACTCTAAACAAGAGCTCATATAAGAATCAGATCTGATTCTATAGAAAAATTGTACTAACACTTGCCCATGTGCGTTCTAGCTAGAAAAAAAAAATCTCTAGCACTCATGAAATACCAGACTATAGGCTTACCATCAACTTATGTGTGAGCTCAAACCCCCCCCCTTTCTTGTAAAAATGGAACCCTAGATCATATATGTAGATTGTTGACTAGGGAGGCATACCAGATTTTTTATCCCCCTAACATATGACTACTCGAAATAAATGTTTATTTGTCAAATATTTATCTAGATTTCAGTCGTTTTCTGTTAACAGCTAAATGCATATCTTAGTTAAGCCTGAACATTAGATAGTGCATCAATTTTATTCTAAAATATAAGAGATAATATATAAAAATGTAAATAACATCATGAATGATTATGGAAGATACTGAAATGACATCGTCATCTTCCTACAAGTTATGGAGAACTAATACAGACTCAATTATTTGCTCCATTTGAGTCAATGGAGCTTTTTTTTAAGTAAAAATTCCAAGATGACAACTGGCGCACCGTCCTTATTTTCAATTTGGAAAATCTTCTTGAGATTTGAGCATAGAGAGGAAATATCTCCCGACTAATTAAAAACAATGAATTCATGAAACTTTCATAAAATTACAGTTGGTTTCACACATGGCTGGCTATTTTTTTATAAGTAGTCGGACTCCTTTATCAAGCCTTATATGGCTTCACAGAAAAAGGGCATATCTCCCACCCACTCCCAAGGTGGAAGTTCTCATCCTCATTCGACGTGACCCTTTATTGTGTGGTTAGAGGAATGTCAATGAGACAAAGCAAAAATGCCATAGAACAAAAATTCTCCCATAGAATTAACTCCTCATGTGACCTAATAAAATATAAACACATCGGCTTTCTGTTGCTAGGTGTCAACATCAACAATTGCCTAATCATGATTTTAGTTTCATAAAAGAACCAGATTCTAATTCCAAAGCAGGACCAGAATATGGTTCTTTTATGAAACTAAAGTCATAATGTGATAATCGTTGGTGGTGACCTCTAGCAATGAAAGGCCATGTGTTTCTTGTTGGGCCATCGCATTAATTCCTCCCATAAGAGAACTAGATTTTGATTCCATAACAGCTTTTTCCCTCTAGTTAAAAGTTTATGGTGATCATTACTTATATACGATGCTCATCGTCAATAACTACTTGTCAATCTCAAGTCCTTCAAACCAACAAACTGCATTAACTTTGCTAACAATCCACTATAGAGTAAGCTAAAAAATGCATAAAAGCATAATGCCTTGCACGTTGAGTAGAAATTATTTAACACCAGACATCTGGTGTCGTAATGATAGCAAATGGTGATTTGACATAATATGAGCCACTGATATGAACATATCATTGCCCACACAAATCACATCAGTGGTTGAAATTATGCCACACTATTTGTCTTATGCTGTAACGATACCAAACATATGATGTTAGATCACTTCTAGCAAGTTAAGAGATATATAATGTTACTTACAACAATGAACTTGCGAATTGAAACTTGTCATTTGTAGGCAATCTCAAGGGAGGCAAAAGAGTATGAGCTTGGAGAACAAAAATATTATCTAGTAGTGGTCTGCAGCGCAATTATTTGGCAATGTTTCTTCTTAGGTGCAATTGGAGTCATTTTCTACTCATCATCTCTGCTATCAGGCATTGTGTTAACCGTTCTACTTCCCGTCACAGAAGTACTAGCAGTAATTTTCTACCATGAAAAGTTTCAAGCAGAAAAAGGTGTTTCTCTTTTCCTATCACTCTGGGGTTTTATTTCTTACTTCTACGGTGAGACCCAAAATAGCAAGATCAAGAAAAATGTTATGAAAGATACGAGAGAAACCGAGTTGGCTCAAACTCATCATACTAGCCAAGCGGAGCCTTGAGCACTTCTCTATTATATGTACATCATAGCAAACAGCTGTGTAATTCTCCTATTGTGTGTTCTTATTCTCTGATAATGAAGAACTTCAGACGAAAATTCAAAACATTGAATCACCTTGTCTCAGAGCTCACATTGTTAGAGAATGCATCTATTTACCATATTGCCACCGCACAACTACTGTTCCTTCAAAAGACTGTTTTTGGCAACATTACCATTAGCAAAAGTAACCAATTCAAAAAGTGATACCAGATTTCTCTTTCAAAAGACAACACACACAGATAAGAAATCAGTATCGTGTATTAAATTTCTATCCCAAGATTATGAGATTTTAAACAAGTTACCTAAGGGGAGCATTTCCTCCGTACCCATTCGTCAGATATCTGTTTGCAAGGATAGAAAATTATGTTCCACAAAATCTTCATGTATGGCAATACTAAGCAATAAGGCAATTCTAGCTTTTGAGAAAGTGTAAGGGTAACATGCCTGGGGAAATTGGGTGAACAATCATCGCAGACACTCCATCTGAGACAAATGGAATGGAGAGCCAGATGGAGCAGCCAAGCCAAGCGTTTGCAGAACTTTTATCCTTCGTATACTCAGCAGGTCGTTAGAATTTTCTGCCAAATTTGTATCCTGTTATTAAATCAAAATTTTCCATCAGTTTCAAATTTAGACACTTACTAAAATGCATGGATAGCTCATGCAGACTCACACTTTCAAGCTTGCTTGGTTTTGCGGTTTTCTGCGTTCCCATTTGTGTTGAAGATCTCTTCTTCGGAGGTGTACACTGTAGAAACAATAAATTGAGATTCACCTGAAACAAGTTTACAGGAAAATAAAGAAATAACTTAAGATAAAATAGGATAAAAAAACTACTAATAAGTAACCAAGCTTACAGTGCTTAAGCCACCAGGCAGAGAGCATTTTTTAACCTCTTTATGATTTTGAACTTTGCTTCTTGATTTGTTTTTAGTTTTCTGTGGAATTGAAGTATCAAACATTATCAATGCTTTTGAACTACTAGGAAATCTGAGGCGACATTCTGGATGCAAAGTTACATATCTTACCGAGCCTAAAAAGTACAATTTAAGCAAAAATAGGTTTTTATATAAATTATTGGTTAAAGTTAGAAAAACTTAATTTAAAGAAATTTAACAGTCAGATTGAAACAAATAAATCTTAAAAGTTATCCAAATATAAGAAAATGAAAAGTCATATCACAGTAACTTCTTTTAAGCTACGCCAAACGTGTTAATCCATTGGCAGAAACACAAGTATCTGGAGTGTTACACTTCTATAAGCTCTCTCTTTTTTGCCTCTAGACTTCACCTAGCCGAACCTCTCAAGGAACTATGTTGCAGTACATTTTTAACCAAGTAAATCTTGAACTATTAAGTAAACCGTTTGCCCATTGGTTATCTTCCTACATGCATGTTCAATCAAGATCAAGCCCAATAAATTATTATAAGATCGTTTTGGGTTGTAGTAGTTAATTTAGTTGATTGAGGACCACATTAAAATTACTAGAATTATGCTACGTGTACACAATTTTTGTACACAATCTTTTTTTAAACACCCCTGTGGCACAATCCAGTTTCTTTACACATCACATTACTTTCAAATCCACGACTATCACATGCGCCACATGGGTGTAAAAACGATTGTGTACAAAATATGTGTACAAATAGAATAGTTATAGTAACTAAAAAGAGAACTTGCATTTACGACAACCTAATTAGGTAGCCACATTATCATTGTAATTTCAGAAGGTCCAATGCCTTGCAGAAAATAATTACGGCGTGTCAATTGTGCATTATTATATATACAAGTGAATGACAAATGGAATTGCCGTGAGAGAAGCCAAGAGAAAACATGAAGAGAAAAGCTAAATAGAATAGAGAGGAGGAAAAAGGCAGTTAAAATATGGTGAGAACAAGAACAGTTTTGTGTGCGAGAACTGGTATGAGAAATATTTCAGCAGCTAGGAGTAATTGACAATATTCAGAAATCTAGACTCTTTGCACACGGCTCGATCAAACTTTGATATCTCTGCATCCCTTGGTCCTATTGTCATGCTGTTCAGATAGCATCTTATAAATTCACTGATCTTCAAGTCCAGTGCTTAAGTTCGAGATCCAATTGTCTTTTTTGGCAGAATCGGCATTCAGATACAAGCAAATTTTTTGGTGAGATTTTCCATCCATTGATTTTAAGGTTTGTTTTTTGTAGATACAAAAGAAGTGATTTTCATAGAAAAGTAATTTTGGAAGAGCTTTTGGTGAAGAGTAGCGAGAGATCATTCAAAAAATTAGAAAATTAATTACTTTTGCAGAATACACGGTTGGTATTGAAGTTTGACTTACCATTAAAAGCTAGAAAGAACTAGGTCTAAGTCCCGTTTAGGGATGGCAAAAGAGCATGAAGGGACCTGCCCTGGACGGTGCACAAGTGGAAAAACTTTTTTGCCCCGCTTTAAATGGGGCGAGGTTCAGGGAAGAGCCAACACTGTTGTGCTACCATCCCTAGTTGGTGGGTGTTTGATTCTCATTATGAGTTCAAATTTTAAGGAAAAAATTATAATGAGGTAAAATGGGTTGGTGGAAACTTAATGAAGATTTGAAATGTGTGGTTTTAATTGAGTAGTTTTTAAATCAATGATAGGTAAAATTATAATTTGAATTTAAAAAGGAGAATCGAAGCCGCTGACCCTAGGGCTCATACCACTCAAACTCATTTCCAACCACACATTCACCCATTAAAATATAATTGCACGTATTACACATAGACTTTTCCTTACTTTTCAACAACACATTCTCTTAAAAAAAATCACTTTTCACAAAATCAATTCTCAAATAATCAAAATCATATGGGCCCTTAATTCTTGAGACAATTCCAATTTGGTTAACTACCTTATTAATTTATGAAAAAGGCTTGCATAATTACTTATGGTGTAAGAATACTTGGAGTTGTGTACGTAGCCACATTGCCCAACTACGTTAAATCTTTTGTTTATTTTTCTCACATTTCATTATTGCTGCATTTGTTATTTCCAATTAAATTCACACAAGAGGGAGAATTAATGATTCTGTTGTGATTGGCATATTAGCGATTTTCTCTTGTCCAAGTGGTATCAAAATCAAGTTCAAACTTAACATTGTGGGTGCACAAGAGGTCCCGACTATAGCTGACTGACGAATGTAGATCCTAAAATTGAATCATGATGGTGGACAAGAGGTCAAACTTAACAATGTGGTATCAAAATCAAGTTCAAACTTAACAATGTGGGTGCACAAGAGGTCCCGACTATAGCTGACTGACGAATGTAGATCCTAAAATTGAATCATGATGGTGGAAGAAATCCACAGTTCACACTTAAGGCTATAGTGCTTACATATTAAGGCCATAACCCAGAGACAGTGGAAGATTTGGGCATGATGGAACAAGTATTCTCCTCTGGTTCGAGAAACGAGATGGATGGACCATCAGTTGAAGGACGGCTATAAATAACATGCAACTTAAAGGATATTTGTTGGGAAGAAAAAGGAATTTGATAAGTTAATCCTTTGTGATAAGAAAGAGGAATACACATGGAATTTTGGATCGAAGTGGTCAACTTAGTTGATTAAGAAATACCTTGCCTAGACTAATTAAAAGAGGGCTTTACTTGCAATTTACCAAAACCAAATTTTCAAAATTTTATGCAGCCGCGTGATGATCATAATTTCAAAAGGTCCAATGCCTTGTGGAGCATCATTATGGTATCTTAATTGTATATTTTACATGCACAAGTGAATGGCATAGTGCAAGAAGCCAAGATAAGCCTTGAAGAAAAGAACCAACTAAAAAGAACAAAAACAACCAAAATTTAGTGAGAAACGAGAATAACATCCATGTGTGCACGAGAAATATTTTAGCAGCTAGAAGCAATTAATAACATTCAAAGACTTGGACAGTTTTCATAAGGTTTAGTCACAATCCAATATCTTTGCATCCTATGGTCCATTTGCCGCGATGTTTTGATAAAAATTTTTATAACGTACTATTCTTCAATCCAATGGTCCATTTTGGAGAAATCATCATCTAAACACACCCACTTTTTGGCGAGATTTTTTCATTGTTTTTAGTAGCATTCCAAGAATTTTAACTCTTACGAATGGTTTTTTTTTTTTTTTTTTTGGCAGCAATTCTTAAGAGAGTTTTGATTGAGCTAATTGTGTTGTTATTCCAAAAGATAATTGGTGTGCCTCTAGTGCTGTCCAAAAAGAATATCTGAAACTATATTAATTATAGTGGAAGAATATTTAAAATTGCAACCGTAGATGTAGGCACATTGCCGCTCTACGTTAAATCTTGTGCTCTTTATTATCTCTCGCAATACTTGTTCATTATTGCTAAATTTGATGGTCTCCTATTAGGTTCATGTGCAAGGAAAATTAATTCATTCTGCCGTCTTATTGGCAATTTTCTCCAATCCAAGCAGTATTAGAGCTAGGTCCCAAATTTAACCATGTGGACCCTCCAGAGAGATCCCAGTTGCAGCCAAATGAAGGAGGTAGGCCCTCAAGTTGAATCATGATGGTTGAAAAGATCAACAGTTGACACTTAAAAGTATCTGTGTGCCCTGAACAAAGAAAGGTATGAAGTCCTTATCAAGAAGGTGGTAAAATTGTTCTGCAACCATTTCATTCGAGAGTCAAGACATTCGAAATGGGTAGCCAATACCAACCTTGTGTTAAAAAGCAAAGGGACCTCGAGATTATTTTTATTTATAGACTTCAAAAATCAACTAATAAATGGCTTGCAGCATATTCTGTAGCAAGCATGGAGATCTGACCGTCAAGTTCCCATTTCCCATTCTATGTTTACACCTGTCTTTACTTGGTCTTGAGAGTGCTAGCATTGTGAAATAACATATGCATAGAATCTCCATATTTCCACATGGCAGGCTAAGATCATGGGTAGCTTCTAGCTCATATCGTACATTACTAAATAGTTTGCCCGTATTGGTGATCTATTTCTATTTTGAAATAGAAATAAATTTTTGAAAATGAGTTGACAATTTTGTAATACATCTCTATGTGATGAGTGGATGTGATTTGTTTGACAAACTTCTATTTTTGAAATAGAATTAGTTGGCTAACATAGCCTTTGTCATTTGCACTATATTATAAAGCAAGAATGTCTCTACAACCACACTTCAATCTCAAACGAGCGATATTCTTATCACATAAATCCATTTAGTCCTTAACGTCATCCAAGTGCTCTTGATCTATGCATTTTAGTCTCTTCCATTCCTCTATCATAGTTAATAATAGAACCTAACTATTAAAATAATCACTTTTTCGCACAGTTATGCAAATATCAGAAAAGAATGAGAAGTTTCTGCAACTTAGATCAAGGGATGTGGAAATAGAAACTCAGAGATAACAGAAAATGGTTATTTCATTCTACTTCATATTAGTTTCTCTTGCAACCTTACGTTTCTCCATCTTTTGGTCTCTTGCTATCTATCTCACTCAAAGAGGAGCTATTTCCACTTACCCAGAATTGCAAACTATGAAAACTAACAAGATAACATTCTGTAGCTGTTGCAGCATAAAATTAAGCTTAGCCAGTTTCAATGGCCCCGACCGCCAAAACCCATACCAAAATAGAAATAGAAAGATGCATGTCCATGGATGTCGAACAAGAAACAAATAAGTGAGATGTGCATGTAGAGATGCATAATGATAAAGAGTAGTTCCCAACTTTTCTTACATACATAATACACATTGGAAGCCTCCTGGTGTTTGTTTGTTATATTTTGCTTCGGGATACTATCTTGACATATCTTGCTAGCAAATTCTGCAGGAAAAAAAAATCTTTTTAGGAATATATAACAAACTAAGACTTACCTAAAAACTTACGGCGGCTAATATCAAGAATTTAGAAGAACTATTTAGGACACTGTCTTGTGTTTCTTCTGTCAAATAATCAGCAATGAGTTCAGCGTGGAATTGGAAAAGATACCAATGGAGAAAGTAAGTTAGCTAAATATGTCCAATCAGAAAACACATACAATGGGAGAGAAAAGGAAAATCCTCCAATGTAGCATATAAATTCAAGCATATCCTTAAGACCTCGTATAATTATAATTTTATTTCAGAAAAAAAGGGACTAAAATAACAGTTGCGAAATTGGATTTAGAATCACATCAAGATCTACCATATGCTGCTTTGATTCTCCATTTCAGAGTAATTAAATTCAAAATCAAATATAAAAGAAAGAGAATGCATCTAAAACTATAATGTGTATAAATCTTGGAACCTTCTAGCCCGCATCACAATATCCAAGATTTAAGAACAAAGGTTAAAAATTATCCAAATCCCAGATATGCACCTCTATCGAACACAAGCATATAAGTCCATGCAACACGTGCGTGTATATACAATTTATTCAAGAGGGTTAAGTAATGGCCATCCAGATAAGCTAAACAATTTTATCTTGAAGTAAGATGTTTTCTGCATAAAATATCATTTAGAAAATGCATGTGTTTCTAAAAGTGCATTCAGCTCAATGAGAGCATAACTTTTTTAAGCTTCCATAATACGATGGACATGATATGTTTAATCAACTACAAGGAATTGCTAACCTTCCTTCCTTTTTGATGTACCAGATCTGAGACAATTTATTTCCTAAAACCAACACCAATTATTAGAAAAATATTCAAACTAAGGATGGAACAAAATGCAAAAATCCACAGGAACAAAGAGAATATGCAAATCACCTGCTGCAGAGCTTCCTTTAACATGTCTATATAATTGCCACCGTACTCTTCAAGTTTCTAAGAGCTCAAATATAATGCAGCTAAGATACAAATGGAAACGTAAAAAATACCAAACGTTTTCAGCACTGGTTATTTAATAACCTCCGGATCTGAAAGTGAGCTTACCTCCTCAAGTTTCCTGTGAGACCTAATTGGATCGACGTATAAGCTGCAAGAAGGGCAGTAGAATTCCAAAACTTTAAAATGGAGGGATCAGCAAAACTTTGAAGCGGGGACATAGGTTCAAGTCTATTGACTATTTATAGCTTCCATATAGTCGAACGAGAACTTCACCCGCTGATTTATTTCTGGGTATAATTCTGCCACTGATGGAGTTCCCGTCAACAGCCTACCAAATAAATACAGTCCAAAAGTGCACATCAGATATTTACGAAAAAAGAAGCCAATGAAAGCTGAAAAGATTTCGATTTCAGCTTTCGATTTCAGTGAACTTACTTGTGCCAGCCACCATGAATTGCAAGTTAGCTCAACCCATACCAAATCTGCCAAAGTTTACATCGCTGCTTTTGAATAATTGCATCTCCTGCATTGCCTTCATTTTCAACATGAAATCTACTTGCTGCCGTAGAGCCCTTCCATTGAACAAATTCATAGATTAATTCTACGACACACTTCAAACAATTTGAAAGCTGTCATTTGAAAAGAGTTAATCCCCTGCTGTATGCTTTCAAAAATACAGGAGAATGTGCCAGAATGCATTCTAAATGGCACAAGATTGCATAAAATAAAAGGGGGAAAAAACTTCTTGTTTACCTACCTTTTTAAAAAAAGGAAGCAGGAACGAAAAATAAGATTTTTCTTTTACCACTGAAATGCATGTTCTTCCCAAACTAAAAATGCAGCCAAAAAGCATCGGAAAAGATTCCGGTTTTTCCTAAGATCATCGAATAGTTTATGTGTTTCCTAGTGGAGTTTCTAAGAGGCCTCAGGATAACTCCTCTATTCCAAACAACATGGAAAAAAACATGTTCTTTGGACACCACTTTGTTAAGATTTTTGTGCATATGTACATAGAATCATAAATCATACATGCAGAATATTCTGTCATTAAAGGATGCAAGCAAAAATAGATATCAAATTGTGTAGGCATCAAAATTTGAGAAAGAATCAAGCTAAATTATTTTTTCTTTAGCGACAAAACTTGCATTTTGAGAAATTTTAAGCATAGCCAAACATGCTATTAAAAAAAGGATAAATATTATTCAACTTCCCAAGTCCAAAATAACCTGAAAAGAGCTTCAATTATCCGAAAATACAGTGAGCACATTTTCGCGTCAAAAGATTGATTACTCAGTAAACCGATCAGTATCATGCTGAACGGGGACAAAAAGTTACTGAAAACAACTTTTATCTCTTTCTTGGGCCTGGCCAAACGATATAGCTGAAAGTAAGAAAAAGCAGAGCAAAAATCTTTCGGAAGTATACTCGAAATCAAAATTAAATTCGAGTATGCGGATAAATACCACACTTAATAAGCTCCAAAAAAAAAGAAAAGGAAATGGGGGAAAATCATATCTCGGGAACAGAAAAACAAGAACAAATGAGAACTGCAATTTGCAAATAATATACTCACTTATCTTTCTTTTCTCTACCTCTTTCCGTCGCCTCCCTTCCAGATAATAAGCTGCAGGAGCTCTTCTTTAGAGCCTCGAAGCCTGGTTTGTTTCCCGGAAAGCTATACGAACTCCAATTCTGATGCACCTCAAGAGTCTGCACTTTTGTTCGAGAGAGAGGAGTGGTATTTTCTGGGGGAGCGCAATTACTCTGCGCCGAGTAAAATAACCAATGATAGACCACTTCTATATCCAATAATCCGACCGTTCTAATTATATAGCCTATATTTGTCTGGTCAGAGTATCCCAATTATAGTCATTTTCCTTTATTATGAAATCTAAAATCTCAATTATAGTCATTTTTCTTTATTAAAAAGTCTAAAATTATATTATGTTACTAATTTATTCTCATTTAATAGTTAGTTAAAATTATCAATTTTAAATTCTACTTATTAAATAAAGATAATTAGGAATACAGATTGTAAAATATATATTTCAAATACAATTTTTAATCCACGTGAACTAGCAAATTAGACTATATAATTGGGAAGAAAAGAGTATTTAATTTTGTTTACTATGTTTGCTCCTATTTAATTACTCAAACTATCTACATACTGGAAAAAATTCAGGTATTTAATTTTGTTTTCTATGTTTTTTTTTTTTTAAAAAGCACCCACAATGGCCAAATATCACTGCTCCTATGAAAGAGTCACTTTCGTCAAAATTATACCTTGATTTCCAAAAATACCCGTGAAACTATCTGCTACAATGATTCGTTGTGGGCGACTTCTCGATTGTTCTTCAAACGAGCATGCTCCCACCCTCCCCCTTTCTCTATCTCTCTCACACTCTCTCACAAAACCCCTTCCTTCATCAATCAATTCCTCCTCCAGTCGATTACAGTTTTTCTATCCACTGCCAACTAAATTATCTTCCATTTTGTTCCGTTGATTAGGGCTTTTCTCTCCAGAAATTGGCGGGTTGGAAGGACAGTAGTTGCAGCCAGTAGCTCTCGCGAAGGTGTTCCCTTTTAGCCACTATGTAAGTAGTGAATTAGGTTTTTATTCGTTAACCGAGTTCATCCTTGTTGTTTGGTTTTTCGTTTTTGAGCTCGACCGTGGGTGCTTCTTGGCACTTCGTGCTCTTCCCTTTACCGGCAAAGTGCAACGTATAGTATTAGAGTTTTGATTTCGTGTGTGCAACCTTTTGTCTGCTTGAACAAATTGCCAGAATATTTTTATGGCTTCTCCCACAGTTTTCCATAGGAGGTCACTTGTATTTTCTTCTTTATGTTTCTTTCTTGTCTTCCACATTTGATCTGTCTTTTGCAAAGAGAAGGTTCAATCTGTTAGATAATACTGTCACATGTATCAGTAGCTAATATATCATCAAGGTTCAAGCTCGAGCAAGAGTTACAATTTCTCCATCCAATTTCTTCGAAACCCATTTGGTGATTAGGCATTTTTAGTTACTTGTTTCTTGAGTAGATTATTGGTGGTTTACTGTGATTTTTTAAGTTGCTGAAGAACTGGAGGTCAAATCAATTAGAACGTTTAACAAGCTTTGGTTTCCCTTTGAGGGCATATAGCTAAAAGTGCTGGGTAGGTGAAATATTAGGTAGATACAATGAAACTTTTGTTTGAAAGAGTTGGGGTATTTGACAATAAAAGACTTACCTGATGTGGCATAAAGGAAAAAAAGGGCTTGGGCTAGAAAGCCAAAGAAGCTCGTGTGAAAATGTGTAGAAGAATCTGCACAATAGAGGAAGAAAGAATGTTAAAAAGCAAGAAGAGGTTCTACCTTTATGGATGACATTCTTCACTATACGCGTTGTGGGAATTTAAGATTTCTTTTGTATTTTTTTATTTTCTTACATCAATTGGGGACTGGGTTTTATATGTTCATATGGTACTTGAAGGAATCCTGGAATTCCTATAAAAAGATACTGAATAAGTAAGGGCTTACCGGCTTCCTGTTTCTAGGCTTAAATGCTAAGTTGATTGAGTTGAAAACTGTTTAATTGAGGTGACAACTCACAAAACTGCCATATCCTTAACCTTTTATTCACTCAATGTTAGAGTAGTTCACAAAACTGTTGATCAACTTATTAGATTCAAGTTACAACTTTACATTGTTGTAGCTAAATGTACAAGACATGAGAAATTGAACCTACAAATAGGAAAAGAAACAAGAAACGGAACAATTAAGGAAAAAATGTATCTTTTCGTCTGCTATCCTAATCATTTTCGGTTTTGTTCGTCTTGGTTTCGCTCGTTTCCTATTATTCGTGACCTTGAGACTACTTATCTACAAGCATTGGTGATATGCTTGTTCTATCTTCTTTTGGAATAATAGAAAATTTCAGGTACATTTTCAGAAACCAGCAATATAATCAGATTAATCAAGAATCTGAGCATCCAATTTCAGCCCACTACGCCACCCTTTGAGGTAAGAAATTGTTAATTTTTCGCTATTGTGAACTGGGTGTGTTGTTATTTCCTTTTTTTTTAATGGTTTTTTTTGCTTGTTTTGGTGCCGGTCTATTGGTTTGATGGGGGTTATTGAGTTCAGCCATGGATAGATGCTTCTCCACTCCACTTCACTCCCCTACTCCTTTCTTTCATTTCATTTTGTTCTTTCTGCGTCAGTGACGAACGTTTTGATAATCCCCTTTCTATTACAGTCTGTAGTCCAAATTGTCTTTTTTCTTACTGATTTGGGTTCCAATTTATGGGTTTTTGGTTGGGGTTGACTTTGTTTTCATTGTTTTCTTGTTGTTTTGCCGTCTTTTGCTTCACGTGAAGAAAAAAGGAGTAAGAAAGTTCTTCTCTTACTAGTTTGGATTCTCATTCGTGGCTTTTGGTCTGCTTTGGTTTTGTCTAGATTATTTAGTTGTCATTTTATTGCCTTTTGTAATATGCGAATGAAAACCATGATAAAGTCATTGTAAATATCGTGGTTTAACATTTTGGGTTTTTATTTTTGCTCTCCTTTCTTCTCATTTGTCCTTATAGATCATTGGGGAAAACATAATTTTATTTGTCATGATGATGCCTCTGTCCACCCTCAAGTCATTAGAGATGGTGTGGATGACAAAAACAAGGAGGAAGAGGAAGAAGGAGAGGATCTTTTCCATCAAAATTACAGAGTTAGTTGTCTACTTATCTGTAATTTGATTTTTTTTGCTTTTGATTACGCTGATTATCAAGAGCTTGTTTAGTATAATTTATTTTTGTAATTTATAAATTCACCTACCATGATTTGACTGTTGATTTGACAACTACTCAACAATCACCACACATTTTAAACTTCAATTAAATCTCCACTGTTGTAAAAATTATCCCACAAGTGTATGGGGTCAAATAAGTAATATAGTAGATGAATCAAGTGTGGTACCCATAGGGATCGGTAATTAACATTCACTCTAACCAAACACTTTTGACAAATAATAAAACGAGCAAACTCACACAATTCAATATTGAGTTGTAAACCAAAGAAACTAATAAAAATTGAGCGAGATAATTAAAAGCAATAATTTAAATGGATTAAATAAATTTAGATGATTAAAGCACTCGGGTCCCCGAATCCACCACTGTTTCACAATCAATTCTAAGCATTCGCCCTCACACGCTCTAGTCTAGGGTTGAAAATCAATAATCCTAATTTATTCGAACGCCTCTCTCGATGGTCATCCAAATCTATACATATATGCGAGACCAATTATCTCTAATTACCCTTCGAACATAAAGCATGCATTCATTCTTTTTGATTATTATGTAATGATTTCATAGAGCATAATAGTATCTCTAGCTATTATAGGACCCTATGTTGTTCACTATCATGTGCAAAATTCATGAAGAATCTCTCGAAAACAACATAAATCACAAACACGAATTAATGGTGATCAAGCATTAATACGGGCATATAAGTGAATAATAAACATTCAACCCACCAAACTAGAACAAAAGCAAGAACAAAAACTATAACTTAATAATGAAATTCGGGGTTTCATCATTTACCCTAGTTCAAGAGTTTAGCCTAGCATGATATTACTAGACAAAATCAAAAGATAATATGAATTCATAGAAGGAGAAGTAGAAAGATAAAACCCTAGCAATTGTGTCCAACTTGTATCTCCAATTCTTCCTCCGTTCTCCCTTGGTTCTTGTCTTTTTTTCCTTCGTAGTGTTAATTTTTGTCCCTTTATATTGGGAGACGCTTTAGAACCCTTCATTGCATAAAAGAGGGGCCAAAATATGCTTAAAACTCTTTTTCCGATCGGGGCCGCCGGTGGCCGCTGGTTTGCTTGCCGCAGCCTGACTGTGGCCAGCATTTTTTTGAGTAGTCCCGCGGGTGGCCGCAGGTTTTCTTGCCGCGGCCTGCCCGCGGCCTACTTTCAAAATATGCATTTCAGTCCCTGTTTAGTCTTTTTCTTTCAGCAATTGTCCTTTTCAGCATTTTCCTTGATTTAAACAAGTCCAAAACTTCTTGAACTCTTCATAAAGGTCTCCACTCTCTTCAAACACTACCCAAATGGTCTCTTTCTCGTTCTCCCAATAAGCAATCTAGTCCACAAAATCTTTTAACTCCCAACTCTCAAGCAATCGCACATTGATGTTTACATCTTGAGTGTAAAGCCTCAGTTTGGTTGAAAAATAGTTCTTTTCACTTGGTATCACCCTAACTTGAGCTTTTTCACCTATATGAGCCATATTCACACACATTAGGTAGAAATATGCTTGATTTCATTTAAAATTGAGTAAGTTAGAATAAGTATTTTGCATATAAAATACACTTATCAACCACCATTCATTTCCACTAATTATAAATTCTCTTTATAAATTGATTTTATAAATCTAACCAAATAAGTCCCAAATTAAATTGGCGGAATTCTAACTGCCCGATAACCATATTAATTTGGTATCTATGATTTTTATTGATTACTGAGAGTTAGACTGATGAGGCTAGATGATTCTTTAGAGGATGAGAGGGATTCCAAATAGTACCTCTTTAAGCATGAAAGAGTTAAATTTATGTTTGGCTTGTGTTCAGTAATTTTGAACTAATTCGAATTCAATTAATTTTGTTGTTTTATTGATAAGTAAATCACATGTATAATAAAGTAATACATGTATTGATTAAACAACTAGCAAATGTGTAAAATCACATTTTAATTTTTATTGTAGATTTCCAAAGTAGACCCCAATCATCAAAATCCATTGTAGTTTCTTAATGTAAAAATTCCTATAATAAGATATATTGAAGGTATGTCATTACTACCCAATTCAAAATAAGGGTTCAAGAAGAGAAAAGGGTGTTCAACTTTCTTTTTTGGTACGCTACAACAATTAATCTTCATCTTATCCAATAGTCAAAGATTAGTTATCATGTACTTAAGTAACTACGTTCTTTAATCACAATGTTATGATGCATTTTCCTTTTCCAAGTTGTGTTCTAAAGAATTATTCATTGTTTATTTTCATTGGCTGTTTCTTTTAAATAGCTGGTCTGTGGTTTTGTTCAACGGGTCATTTTCGATGCTAAAGTTGGACTGCCATTGTATGAAGAAAGGGCTTATGAAGGATATGGTTTCTGTTGAAAGTATATTTGTGATATAACTGGGTGCAAGAATATTTAGGAAAAATGTTACAATTATAACTATTGGCCTATTATAATTGGATTTCAATTTGACCTTAGTCTCATTTCTACAATATGGAGGACAATGAAGCATGTTTGATTAGAACTTGTAACTCAAAAAGCCATTTTATAAGCTTGGCAGTCTGGCTTTCTTCTCAAATTTTCAGTTTATGAGATGTTTTTTCATATGCATTTTTATTCAAGAAGTTATGTAAGAATGATTTGTTGGAAAATATTTGAATTATACGTGCTACTAATCCTTTTGAATTTCATTGGTTGAGAAAACTGATTGTAAGAATTTCTTTATGCCTAAAACTCACAGTTTTGCAAGGGATGTGATAAAATTGTCAACAATTAGTGCATCATGTTTCCTAATTTTTGGCAATAGTAGCTTTACTGTCTTTGTAGTTTTATGGTTCTAGATGGACTACATTATGATGGTCAATCCTGCAACATGAACCATATTGAATTTATTGAGGATGAGAAGTATTGCGATCGTCGGTGTTTATCATCCGTTCATTCATCAAAAGCTGGTGAAAGTCTTGCATAGGTATGAATGAAATATCTCATTTATCTTCTGAGTACTCAAGTTAGCATTTTTATCAATTTGATAAGGAGGAAACCGTGTAGAAAATTTTATTTGAGCTTGCAGATGCTGTTGTCAAAAGTAATCCCACTTTGGTGCAACGTCTAATGCAAGACACAGGAACACAATGTCTAAAAGATTTCTTATTGTAAGATGCTCAAGAGTGAGTGCAAATATATGGTTATTACTGAAAAGATAAAACATCCATTAACTGGATTTTGAGATGCATCCAAAGTACTTTGAGCTCGAGGTATTTTCACTTCAGTCTCCAAGCTCTCTACTAGAACTGAAGAAGGAAGGGAATGACTTTTTGGAAGAGATAATCAGTTGTGGCAATTCCTATAGAACTCTAGCCTCCCAAACTACACTTGTTAACATGTCATTTGGTTGCTTTCTTAAGCTGTTTATTTGTTTTCTTGGTAATATACCATCACGTCTCTGATTAGTTCATCTTACCTTACTTCTTTGCTCTTGATGCTGTAGTGGTTTACACAATTGTGTGAACTCGATAATAAATTGCATCAGTCAAAGTTCTATTTGTTGTACTTATCCCAAGTGAAATGAGTGACACGTGCGTTGCCTAGTATTAATAGAAAAAAAAGCAATTAAAAAGTACATCCCAAGCTTGCAACACGCAAGCCCAAAAAAAAAATAGAAAATAAAATAAAATAAAATAAAGATGTCAGAGGATACAAACAAGATTTTATAAAGGCAAAGAGACAAAATAAGAAAAGGGAGATAACCAAACAACACAAGTGTAGATACAAAAACCAATCAAGAAGCACCACCAATAATTATGGTTGGTCTCTGAAAACAACCTTTCCTTCTTAGTGAAGTGTGCCTTCCATACCTTATTACCATGCCAGAAGGCCTTTTTTAATAACCTAGCATAGTGCATAAGGAAAATGGTGCTCTCAATTTTGTTGATCACCCTGTCTTTACTCATATTCTTGCCATTGTGCTTAGCATCATTTCTTTCACACCACAAGAACCAAACAGCTAGAAGAGGAATGGTGGTGAGAAGCTGCCCTTGTTTCATTATTTTATATGAGAGGATCCAATGCATAATCATCTGACTAAAAGTGTTCCCCTGGTATTGATTTAATACACAAAGATGGTAAAAATAATGCTAGACCTTAGTCCGAAAGTACCTTATTGTCAACGAGGAACCTATACCATGGGTTCTTAGGCCATATTTTTTGGAACCTTGAATCATGTATAGGTTGTTGATGGTCCAGAGTACCTTATTAGGGTACTCCTCCAATGGGTAGTCTTGGGTTTTGGTTGGTGAAGAGGAGAAGGATAGAGAGAAGATGATTATTTTAATTGAATGTTAGTAGAAAGATTTATAGGAAAGAAGAGAGGGAAAAGTTAAAAAGATGAGAGAGAGATAGAAATTCAAAAATAATGATTAAATAGTAGTTGTAAAGTCTTGAATGAAAGTCCAAAAATAGACCTTACACGGGATACGAGGGAGGAAAAGCGAGGAAAAAATGGTGTAAATGAGTGAAAAGTGATTAAAAGAAAAAGAAAATAGGAAACATGTGGGGTAGACAAATTATATTTGGGCCTTTCTCTCTCTCCTTTCTTGACCTTGTTCATGACTTAGAGCATTGGAGATGCTTTTAAAGTATCAAATATTTTCTTCTAAGTATCAAAATATTGCGGAAAACGAGTCAAGCATTTACTCCATTCAATTATGATACTTCAACTGCCCCTTCAAATTCCACTTTAATATTAGGTGTTTGATTCTCTTTATAAAAATATATTATAATTTTACCTGCCACTGATTTGACGATTGATTTGACAACTGTTTATTTATAACCACAAATTTCAAACAATTATTAAATTTACACCACTCATTTAACATCATCATTATAATTTCTTATTATAATTCAATTTGAATAAATAACTTCAAACAGCCACTAAACCCTCAAACTTTATTCATTAGAATTAATTCTAGACCATTAATTAGGCAGAATGGCTAAGAGGATCTCTAATGCAATAATATTGATGGTGCATATGTGGGAAAGAATATTGAAATTACATTCAATAAACTCTCTAATGCAACAATGTCAACATTGTATTTTTGGTAAGTTATTATTTGGTATTTTGAAAAAAGAAAGAGAGAAATTTATTGATTGAATAAGTTAATGCTTAACATTGTCATAGACAATGTCATGAGATGTCATTTGCACAAGGATTTTATTTTACCTACACGCATGCATGTTATTATGCATATGTGTATATGTGTCAAACATTTAAGCTACAAGCACTTTACACTTGTAGCCTATATGTGTGTCATGTGTTACACTCATGCATAATAACATGTATGCATGTGTAAAACAAAATTCTCGGGCATTTGCAATGTTAAGTATTTAATGTGCTAGATAAGTATTTTTTTGCTAATTATCATATTATTCTGAGTACCACTATACATTGGAAATGCTCTAAAATAAAAAAATACATATAAAATAAAATATTTTAACTACATTACCTACCATTTTTTTAATATGTATGAAAATATCAACTGTCCTATCTTCGTAATACGAAGAGAGTAAATATTTATAGCCCTATCTTTCTGAAAGAGCAATTTTAGGGCAATCCCGCTAGTAGTATCGGCTTGGTTACAAACCCGTGTACCAAGGGTGGGTTTTGGGGTCAAAAATAAAATCTCGCGAGAAATTGGTGGAACCAAGATATCACGAGAAATTGAAAATTACAAAATTTGAAAAATTGGTCTTTCAACTTATAATTCTGCTACTAGTAGCAGACCAGTTACAAAACCATGTACAAAGGGTAGTTATGGGTCCAAAAAGTAAAATATTGAGATAAAAAGGTGGAACCAAAATATCGCGAGAAAATGAGTATTCCAAAATTTGAAAAATTTATCTTTCAAAGAAGAAGCACTCGTAGCGGAATTGGCCGATGGGGTTCTTGCAGGCGAGGAAAATTGGAGATTTTTGAATCTGGGCCAAATCCCTCTGAAAAGTAGATCGATTCCATCAATGAGCTATAGAAAAGCTACGACCATGGATGATGGTGAAGACATTGCTTCATGTTGGAATGGTGGAGAATCGGGAACTCCCTTATTTGACGGTTCTAACGAGTTCTCTAGGACGACATCTTGACTGGCAATGTGGAGTATGAAGATGGAGGGCCTGAGTCTCTTTTTGAAGTAGATTAGTTTCATTCCAAATTGTGCCAAATTGTTGCTTAAGTCTCCTATGGAACGCTGAAGTGATGGGAGATTGTGTTCAATTTTCGCTAAGTTTTTTAGTGAAATAAATATTGTACAGGCTCTCTTCCCAAGTGTGCTTTTGTGCTTTTGTAATTTTAATGTAAATTTCTGGCTTCCTTTATGAACAAAATTTTAACTCTGAAGTTGCAAATTCTACAAGTTAATATGATGAAACAAAATCCAATGAGCTCATGATAAGTGTACATAGCTTAAGTAATTGCAGTTTACCTCCATTGTTCTGTTACTATATGATGCTAATACATGAAGAAAGCCAAGAAGATTGAACGTGTAATGTAAATCTATATTGCTTTATAATCTTGCTGGTTTCTAAACTAACATAATTATAAAATACTAGAAATTACGTACTTTATAATCCTGTTGGTTCATTCTTGTTAAGGAATCAATATTGGTATTGTAAAACAAACTCTAATATAACATGTCAAGAAAATTTTTGTATTCATTTTAAATACTTGTAAGCGTACACTAATACAGAATTTCAACATTAGGCGTCGGTCCTTTTTTAAAAACCGACGCTCTCTTGCAATCTGAAAAATAGGCATCGGTCCCATAAAGAGACCGACACCCAAAAATAAAAAGGCATCGGTCCCAGTAAGGGACCGACACCCATTTCCCTTTAACATAAAACCCCTAATTAAAACATTCTGCGCTCATACCCGACGTTTTGAACTCCATTCAGCAAATCGAAATGCAACCAACTTTCACTCACAAAAAACCCATTTGAAAAGTAAGTCGAGGGTCTTTTTCAGCCTTGAAGCATTTTACGAAAATTTCTTCCCCACATATCGACCCCAAGTTCCCTATATCTCCACCAAAGGACACCTTTCGGCTAGCGGTGGCTGCGGTCAAGACGCGGGGGCTGGCGGGCTCGACTTTTTGGTAATGTCCCTCGATTTTCCATCTTCTTAGTATTTTTTGGGTATTATGATTAATGGCCACTCATTTCTTGATACTTAAAGGGGACAATCGGTGGCGGACGGCGCGGCGGACATCGGCGAAGGCAGTGCGTTTTTTTTTTCTAGATTTTCATAGTTGTTGCAAAGGTAAATAAATTTAGTTTGGATTTAGGATTTTCGATTTAGTTTGGATGTAGTTTGGATTTAGGATTTTGGATTTAGTTTAGAATTTTGGATTTTGGATTTAGTTTGGATTTAACTAGAAATTGTGATTTTAAGGGTTTTTGTGAAATTTGTTTGAGATGTGTATATATGTATACATTGTAATATATGATTATTTGTTAATTTGTTAAATTATGGAATTTTGTGTTATATATTGTAATGAGAGAATTGGTTTTATTGTGTGAAGAGATATTTATTTTGGATTTCGATATTACGAATTTTAGGGTTTTTGTTAAATTTGGTAAATATGGGTATATATGTGGATACATTGTTAAATATATTTTTAGTTGTATGTGGTTTTTTTGTTAATTTGTTAAATTATGATTTTTTGTTAAATATACTTTTTGTTATATGTGATATTTTTTGTTAATTTGTTAAATTATGATTTTTTAAATATATTTTTTATTATATGTGATTTTTTTGTTAATTTGTTAAATTTTGATTTTTTATTGAATATATTTTTTGTTATATGTGAATTTTTTCTTAATTTGTTAAATTGTGATTTTTTTGTTAATTTGTTAAATTATGATTTCTTCTTAAATATATTTTTGTTTAAATGCGATTTTTTTTTGCGTTTGTTAAATTATGATTTTTTGTTAAATATATTTTTTTGTTATATGTGATTTTATTGTTAATTTGTTACATTATGATTTTTTGTTTAATATATATATTTTTTATATATTGTTATATATGTATATATATTTTTGCTAAATATATATATATATATAGAGACATTGTTATGGGTATATATGATTTATGTAGATATACAAATATCTATATTTATACATTGTGATGGGCTTATATGATTTAGGTAGATATTTATAAAATTTGAGATTGGAGGCTTGTAGAAAGATATTTATACGTAGATTAATATTATTGCTATGAGAATAAATATGTAATTAAGAAGTGTTATTGGCCAAATAAATTAAGAAAATCAAATAACGTATCAATGTATTCAATAAGTGAGAAAAAATGACCTGTTAAATAGAAGTTTTTCATTTTTGAATATCTTTACATAGGTCGATTGTGAGATATATATGGATCGGAGTTGGATGTATGGGAGACGTACCACACTAGAATATTTGGAAAGGGTTGAAGAGTTTATAAAATTTGCAGAGAATAATAGAAAAAGGAAACGTGAAGAGCTGATAGTATGTCCCTGCCACGATTGTATGAATATGCAAAAATATCGTAGTTATATGGAAGTGAAGCACCATTTGATTAGGCGTGGTTTTGACGAAGGTTATACGCAGTGGTTTTGGCATGGTAAGGATTTACTTCCTACGGCTAGCACTAGTGTCAATGAGGATGCTCAGGGGGAGAACACGGTAAACAGGAGTGATGAAATTAATCTGGCAAGAGAAGATAATGATGATGTCCAGAACAGCCGGATGGATGAAATGATGCATGATATAGAAGATGATTTCACTGAGACTCCGCACATTTTTGATGGCTTGTTCTTCGATTCCGAAAAGCCATTGTTTCCTGGATGTAATAAGTTTACAAAGTTGTCTGCCGTGTTTAAATTGTATAATTTAAAAGCAAAGAATGGGTGGAGTGAAAGGAGTTTCATAGGGTTGTTGGAACTTCTAAAAGACATGCTTCCTAATGATAATGAGCTTCCTAGCTCGACCTATGGGGCAAAAAAATTGTTGTGCCCGTTGGGTATGGAGATAGAACGGATACAGGCATATCTAAATGATTATTCTTGTACCGGTAGAAGTACGAGGACTTGCATGTGTGCCTAAAGTGTGGGGCGTCGAGGTATAAGAGAAAGGACAACCACGATAAACGTACTGACAAGAAAGGCCCTCCGGCTAAGGTGTTATGGTACCTGGTAGTAATACCTAGCCGATTCTCCGCAGTGGAGGAATTTAAATAGGATGTTTCCTGAATGCGATGGCGAAGATAGGAATCTTAGGCTTGGACTATGTACAAATGGAATTAACCCGCATGGTAATATGAGCAGTCAACATAGCACTTGGCTGGTTCTTTTAGTGTGTTACAATCTTCCTCCTTGGTTGTGTATAAAGCGGAAGTACATAATGATGTCGTTGTTGATTTCGGGGCCTAAACAGCCGGGAAATGATATAGATGTGTTCCTCGCGCCACTCATCGATGATTTGAAGTTGTTGTGGAATGAAGGCGTGTCGGTGTTCGATTCACATAGCCGATCACATTTCACATTATGTGCAATGATTTTTTGTACCATAAAGGACTTCCCAGCATACGGTAACTTGTCAAGTTATACTACCAAAGGAGCTAAGGCATGCCCCATCTGTGAAGATGCGACGATTGATCTTTGGTTGACTAACTGTAAGAAAAATGTGTTCATGAGTCATCGAATCTTTCTTTGGTCTAACCACCCATATCAGAAGAAGTAAAAAGCTTTCAATGGGAGAACCAAGACTCGAGTCGCCCGTTTGCCGTTAACCGGAAAAGAGGTTTATGAGAGGGTTAAAATTGTTAATATTGTGTATGGTAAAACTTCAAAACCTCCGCAGAAGAGTATATGGAAGAAGCGATCTGTATTTTGGAATCTACCATACTGGCAACACTTGCAAGTTAGACACTGTCTTGATGTAATGCACGTGGAGAAAAATGTGTGCGATAGTCTAATTGGAATGTTATTGAATATTCCTGGAAAGACGAAAGACAGTATCAAAGTTAGAAAAGACATGGTAGAAATGGAGATACGGGAGCAATTGGCACCGCAAGAGTCCGGAAAGCGTACATTTTTTGCCCCCTGCATGCTATACTTTGTCTAAACAAGAGAAAACTAGCTTTGGTGAGTGTCTAAATGCTGTTTAGGTTCTATCTGTCTATTCGTCAAACATCAGGAGACTTGTAAGTATGAAAGATTTGAAATTGGTTGGAATGAAGTCTCATGATTTGAAATTTACCTGCCCTTTATTCACTTGTATCATATTTTCTTTTTTTGTTTGAAACAGAAACAATTGCACGAAGATGTCAGCAAAGGGACGTTTGTCCTAAAGAGACAGCTGGATATATTATTAGTGGCGCTCGACAAAGAGGAGCACTCTGGTCGAGTGAGGGGTTACAGTGGATACGTCAGTGTGAGGAACGTTTATGGACGCCCTAAAGAGCCGAGGGCCCAAATGAGTGGGGTCGTGTTGGTAGAGGATATTCAAAAGGTTATCCAATCGGAGATGGAGGCCAGCATCACTAAGAGAGTAAGGAGAGAGACCATGACTCAGATGCAGGCTCACATTGATACGATCCAATCACATATGGCCTCTGTTCTCCAATGCCATGGCATTGAAATACCCTCGCAATTTCATATAGGAGAAATACCTACTGCGGCGAGTCCTTCAGTTAGACCAACGACTCGTAGTAGCCACCAGTCAGCTGATCTCCCGCCAGCTCTTGACATTGAGGCATTAATAGCGTTTTGTTATGTCGAAGTTTGAATTCATTCCAATACTTACAGCTAACATTATTTTGTTGTGTATTGACTATCTCAAAGAAGCCAACCTCATGTCGTCTCGCCCTTAATTGCGAGGGCGTAACTAAAATTGTAGCAATAGGTATGGTTTACCTGTTTGAAGCTACTACGGTGGTGCATGGTGCATTGTTATTGCCTGATCACTACAAAGTCGTAATTGACCATGTGTACGAAGATGCGCTCAGTTATCCTCTTTTGATGCCAAATTCATACGCCCAACAATTGGTGGATATAGGTGAAGGCGGTTACACTTAGTGGCCTACACATTTAGTGATGTTAGGCGAGGTAATTAGTTGAACTTACAGAATAAGCTTTTCTAGATTTTGAATTCCTAATTAACATTAATGACAAACAAATTTTCACTGCAGGAACCGTTACCCGAGCGAGCAACATCAAAGGGAAAAGGCAAATAGCAAGTGAATTTTGAAGTTTCCTTTGCTCACCCTAATCTCGTTGACGATGCAACATTGGTTTCTCTAACTCCCAATCTCAAAACGTTGTATGATCTGACTGTTAAATTGTCACTCTCTACGGATTTCTTTGAGGTGCCGAACGGGAGAGATGTGTTTCTCTACCCCGACCAAATGGACAATGAAATTAGTGTTTCAGTCACTGATATAACCGACTTGCTCAACATGCACTGGCTGAACGCACCTATTTTACAAGTTTGGGCAATGTAAGACTTCCTTGATCTCACCATTTGCTTAAGTACATCATATAATTTTTAATTTGATATTTCATGTCTGTTATTATGTATTTCAGGTACCTACACCATTTGTACAACCAATTTGAGATTCAAAATATCGGGTTTCTTTGTCCATTGCTGGTCGGGGCTATTAATCATGAAACAACTCAACTAATGAGTTACGAGTACATGCTCCAGGCGATGGGAAATATGATGGATAAAAAGTACATTCTCGCACTATATTTTATAGGGTAAAATCGTTGCAACTATTTATTTGTTGTTTTGACTTAACCTGAATTTCAGTTATTTATCGCTAAATATTCAAATTTAAACTCCTATAAAATATTCCAGAAACCACTGGATGTTGCTGGTGCTATGCCTATCACACAATATGATATATTTCTTTGACTCTCAAGCGGTTAACAGGCGTGACCTGCCTATCAAACCGCAGTTGACTATGTAAGCAATTATCATTAATTATTGTATATTATTTGGTTTTTTTTTTAATTTCAACTTGTTTAACTTATATATATTGTATGTGTCTATATTATAACTCTAGGGTGCTTAAAACGTTGTGGGCGTCAGGGAAAATAGTGAAGAAAGGGCTCATGTGGAAAACAATCGAGGTATGAAAAATATCCTCTAAATGTGACAATAACTATTGAAATTTCAAACTTTAGTGATTTAATTACTAATATTTATTTTAAACTCGCTCAAAATTTTAGTGTGCTCAGCAATCTGGATCTGATAAATGTAGCTGCCGTGTGATGAGAAATATGTACGAGATAGTCACCATATATGCTGGTTCGAAAGAATATCTTGATAGGTATAAATATTTATTGAATACTAATAATTATCTAATTTAAATTGTATTTATTTTATTACGAAATATAATTATATTTCTTTTTCTTTTTTGTAGGCATATGAAACAGGATCAGGATCATATATTCAATCGAATATAGATGAGGTTCAGGAATTATAGGCAGGATACTTTCCCGAAAATTATACATGATTTTTGGTTCTAACTATTGATTATAGTTAGATTTCTATGAAAACGATGATGATTGGAGGAGTGTATATATATAGTCATATAGCAGTTATTGATTTTTGGACTAGCTTTGTTTATATTTAATGGTTAGTTTTATGTTAATTCAATTGTTTCGTATTTACATTAGCTTATTTTGTAGTTGTATTTGTAGATTCATATTTATATCAAGTTAGTGATAATTGGTTTAAAGTGTATATAAATTGTTGTTGGTGGTGGTGTTGCTTTTTCTTGCATTTGCTACTTGTTGGTGGTGGTGGTGTATATAAATTGGGCTATTTGTGGTTTGCATTTGTTGTTTTGTGGTGGTAGGAAAATTGGCAAAATTTGATTTCAGCAATTTAGATTAAAAAAAAATTGTGGCATCGGTTGTTACACAACAACTGACCCCTATAATATTTAAAATTAAAAAAATATATATTTCATATAGGTGTTGGTTATTAGCAAGAAACCGACGCCTTAATAGGACTATATGCGTCGATTTCTACAGAACAACCGATGCCTACAGTAATAAGTTTTTTTATTTTATTATGCATTTAGGCGTCGGTTGTATGTTGACAACCGACGCCTTATTTTAGTAAGAGCATTGACGACAAACCAACGCCTATATTCCTAGTTTATACGTTTGTTACATATGCGTCTACCTAGAAACCGACGCCTAATTGGCTTTTCTGTAGTAGTGGTACAAAGTTCAAACTCAATCCTCAAATCCTTAATTCCAATAGCAAATTGATTGGATTTCCCAAATGGGTGAGATCGGAAGAGCGTCGTGTTATTACCATGCATTTTGTAATATCTAATAAACTTAATAACTTAATAACACTGAACATGTTGCATTAACTAATGCTATAAATATACAAACTACATAGTAGCAAGTTTCTTGATCATCGAGAAAGAATAAACACATGGACTTTTAATTTTAATATAGGCACATTATTCTTAAAATATGTGTTTTTATGAGAATGAGTGTAGGGAGAATTAATTATATTGTTAGGAATGATTTGAAGTCTGTTATGTAAAATTTGTTTTTCGATAACATCAAATGACCTCTAATTCATTTTTGTAATTGTATTCAAATGGTAGACATGGAAGGAGATGGGTACAAGACAGTGCTAGAAAGTAATGACACGTTGCGATATTTATCTCTCGAATGTGCTTGGACAGGGAATCGGCCAAGCAAGTGCAAAAGTCTTTTCTAGCCTCGGCCAACAACGCAAACAAATTGTCAAGCTAGGACGTACGTTGCTTCACTCATAAATGGAGGATGGAAGATTAACACAGTGAATCTTGAACACAATCACCCATGTACTCCCTCCAAGTCAAGGCTTTTTTGTTGTAACCGTGAAGTCAACGGCGTTGTTAAAAGGCAGCTTGATAAGAATGATAGGGCCGGGATTCGCCTAAACAAGACCTTTTAGTCAGCTGCTATCGAGGCGGGCGGTTATAATAATTTGACTTGTACTGAGAAAGATTACAGGAACTATATCACGAAGTCCAGATGTCTTAGACTCGAGGAACGTGATGCTTCAGCACTTCAGGCCTATTTTTTATGAATGCAATCTCAGTGCCCTGATTTCTTTTTCAACATTGATCTGGATCACAAGGGGTGACTACAAAATGTATTCTGGGTTCATAACGATCCCGGGAAGTATATAAAGAATTTGGTGATGTTGTTTCATTCGACACGACATACTTGGTGAACAAATACGAGATGTCCTTAGCTCCATTTGTCAGTGTAAACCACCATGGTCAATATACCCTATTGGGTTGCGGCCTAATTGCCTATGAGGATATAGACTCATTTCTCTAGCTTTTCTCAAACTGGCTTAAGTGTATAGGAGGAATAGCCCCAAACAGTATAATAACGGACTGAGATATGGCTATGAAGGCTACGATTCCGGTTGTTTTCCCTGAGACGAAACATTTATGGTGTCTATGGCATATTATGAAAAAGTTACCAGAGAAGTTTGGAGGGCATGAAGAGAAAGATGCAGTCATGGAGTCCATCAAGCGAGCGACATATGATAGTCATTTCCTGCACGAGTTTGAAGAGGAATGGAAATCATTGATTGATAGGTACAAGCTCAGTGTAAACAAATGGTGTGTAGATATGTATGCAGAGAGAACATGTTGGGTGCGGTGTATTTGAAAACTACCTTTTGGGCTGGGATGTCGACTACACAGAGAAGTGAAACTATGAATGCTTTTTTCGACGGGTTTGTCAATTCGAGGACAATATTGAAGTAATTTGTTGAGCAGTACGACCGAGTCCTAAAGAATAAGATTGAGAAAGAGTTTCACGCTGTCCACAAATCACTTGAGAAGGTTCTTCCGTGTGTAACATTGTTTGGTATAGAGAAGCAATTTTAACAAGTTTACACCCATAAAAAGTTCCACGAATTCTAAAGGAAACTTGCTCCTGTAGCCTCTTGTAGGATTGATGCAAAAGAGGATAATGGCCGTACAAGTAAATTCTATGTATTTGAGCAAGTTCCACTTGGGGGTGATCGTTGGAAGAGGAAGGAGTTTATTGTATCCTTTGCCAGTGCCGATTTCCTCGTCTCCTGTATCTAGCATATGCTCGAGTTTAGGGAGATTGTGTGTAGACACGTGATGAAGGTCTTAGTGGACTTAGATGTTCACAATATTCATGAAAAGTATATACTGCATAGATGGAGAAAGGACGTACACTGAGCTTATTCTAAGATCGTAGTAGGGAGAATGGTTGGTTACGTACACTAGAGCAGGAAAGGTTTGATCACTTTTTGAAGACCACAGGGAAGATTACAAAAATAGTGGCGGGTGATGAAGAGAAAAGTTTTGGCGTGATTTAGTTGTTGGAGAACCAACTGTGTGATTTATCTAGCACACACATCTGTACAATTCCCCTAAGGACGCAGTATAGTGACACCAATCCTTGGCCCGAATCAACTAGTGGTTTTGTGGGGGAGAGTTCGTCTGTGAGTATTCTGAACCCCACTATAGTTTGGTGTAAAGGGACTCCAAGGAGACTTCGATTGAAAAGTCCCTTGGACTCACAAGCGAAGAAGGCTAAAGTACATATGTTGTGTAAATACGTATGTAAAGTTTATTGTCTGGTGTTCTTAATCAATTTTCTATTTGATAATTTTTTCTATTTTTTTTCTTTTTGGTTTCAATTGGATCATATCGTCGAAGACAAAGATCAAGACGAAGGCAACAAAGACTGCACATGGCCAGACAAATGATGTACCTTCGCCGACTACACGTGATGTTGCTCATGTTACTGAACAAATGTGGCACTCGGCAATGCAACCACAATCGAATTGGCCTTTAATGGTAAAAATGTCAACATTGTTTTGTTTGGCACCTTTAAGTAATTTTGTGACTCATTGTTACCTATTTTTATTTATACTACAGCCCACAGTCCTTCCTTACTGTCCTAACATGCATGTCCTTCCCGCACAGTCTTATGGCCCACAAACCCCTGAAATGTAATTACACTATAAAAGTTCCTGCTAATAGTTTGCTAAAATCGGGGTGTATTTAGTTGTTAATGCAACCCAGCTTAATTCCGCAAAGCAACACCCAGATGTAATATTTTTTTACAACTCAGTCTGTTGGTCAGCAGAGTCAGCACGTTATGGTAAGCCGTTTTAAATATTTATTTGTTTACTCCAAATTTTTTTTTTTTGAACTCACACTTTTATTTTCAAGCTAGCATTGACATGCTTGACTATGCAGCCCGCTACTCTAGCTCTAGCCACTAACTTGAGCCAACACCTGATACAAGACCCATATCAAGGCTTAGTGATATGCTGTAATATTGATACCATGTCAACTTTAGATTTCGAGTCGTCTTGGTCGAAATATGCAAAGCGTTGGTGATTGTCATTGGAAAGTAACAAGTGGTCCATGGTGAAGGCCTATTACTCTTGAGACTGGTTTGCCTCGTATGCAATTAATGTCCAGCAGGCAAATAACGCAGATATACCAAGGCTGGATTTGCTAGAGGGTAGCATGTAGATTGATTCCCCTTATTTGTGATTGTGTAGATTGATTCCACTTGTGTGATTGTGTTGTGTAATTGTCTAACAACAAACACACCTACATTAAAGATTACAAATTGGTGGTTAAAAAGTACTGTTAATATTAGAGAGACAATTTGTTGCCTAATCTAACCATGCCGGATAATCACAGTAGCCACTAACATTGTGGTAACTTGACACTTAAAGTAGCCATAACAACATTGTCACAAAAGGTGCGATTCTAATAATTTACATGCATGATATATTTATGTTATACTTGACACTAATCTATCATCAACTCCAATTAGTCCCTTCTTGGGCGAGTGGTGATCGAAATCTCAACATTCCTGGGCTCGGCAATCCTTGCGCACCTCTCCAATTGGCGAGATAAGTCACCATCATCATTCACCCGCCACCCAGCTCTTCGGCATTACTAGCTTCACCATTTTTTTAGATAATTTGCACCTATTTTTCTCTACAAAGTCATCATACCACTCAAAGAAATCACAGTCATTAGTGCAACGAAAGAAAAGTCTTCCATTGTTTTTCCCATTCCTCAACACTTCCAAAAACATCACATGTCCATTTCCGCAATCACATACACGTAATTAGGGACAATCCCACATAAAATGGTCAGGACTTCAACAACTATGACACACTCCATAATTGGTTCCCAACTTGACACGTTGTACGCAAACATCCCTGTGAGAACATGCAAACCACATACCACCACACATTACCTTAATAACTATATATAAGATACAAAAAGAATCTAGAAATAAAGAAGATACTTAAATATCAAAATGAATATTAAAATGACACTATGTTCATATCAAAAACTCCCAGGCAGTGAAGTTTATCTACTCAACTTTATTTTCGTTTGCCTTTGGTCATGGATAGAAATAATCTTTTACTATGAAAAGCAGCTAAAAAGGCCCTTATATTTTTATGAAATACCTCATATAGATCTTCACTGATCCAATTTTACTACGGCTCTAAATAAAGTTCAATCATTTCCAGTACTTATAACATATATATTCAATGCGAATCTCCCTTGGAGTATATGATGCCATATAATTATATATCTGTACCTTAGCTTAGGAAGGCCTACAACAAATTATTTATTAACTAATTTTAACTATAACAATAATATGTTACTACTGCATGAATATATATGATATTTTCAAGCAACATGGTTTAAACTTTTCTAACTTTACATTGATCCGAAGTTGTTTTGAGAAAAGTATTTCAAAATGAAAACCTTAGTTGGTCAAGTTTATTGCCTCGAACTATTTCTCTAAACTAATGTAAAATATTCTTTCAACAAAATAGCTACAAATAACATAAAACAAATCATAATCCCAATTATAATAAAATACAAATACTTACAATAGCCAATTAGAGTCACTGGTGACTCCATTACAGCCGGATGTTAATATTGATATATATCCCTTCAATATTAATTTCACTGCCGATAGTTAAGTTCTACAATACTAATTTCACTTAGTTCTACAAAAACTTCACTAATTTTTTGAGTACTGATATATCCCTCCAATATTATAGAGTGTTTGGCAATTAAGGTAGATTATAATCTGGATTATAATCTGCCACCCGGCATTATTTCATTGGTTTCACTTTTTTCAAAAAGTCAAAAAGTAAAGTCAAGCCGCAATTGTTTACCTTTTACAAAAAATAACCAATAAAATAATGACACATCGCAAATTATAATCCAGATTATAATCTAACTCTTTACCAAATACTTTGTTAATTTCCCATAGTTCCACAATACTGATATATCCTTTCTATATTAATTTCACTATACTCACTTAGTTCCACAAAAATTTATATTGGTATGCAATTTCGTTTACACTATTTTCCATTTCATTTAGAATATTTTTGAGCAAAAAACTTAATTTTGTTTCCTTTCGTAGTAATTCCACTGCAAATAACTAATTTCTTCATGTGTCTTCCATCCCTATTAATTCACTGTAATAATTTTAATCATTTATAGCAAACCAAAAATGACCCATACCCGATAAATAACAAGCAGCCTGAAAATCGGCTTCTTTGAGCTCTCATTCATGCATGGATCTGTATTCGCGATGTGCACGCGTTCCTCTTTGTTGCTTGATCTAAAAGCTGAAGCACACGATTGATCCCCTTCTCAAACCCAATTTTCATCCGGTTTTGAGATTCCCCTCTCGCTTAGCTTTCTACCTGCCTTTTCTGATTCAAGATCCGACTTCACTTTTTGACCGAGATATTCAACCTTTTCGTTATTATGGGCAATTCAGTCATTTCATTCTTTTTTGTACAAGATCTTGTAATCTCTGAGGTACTAATAACATTTTCGTTCAACGAAGCACGCTCAGAATTTGCAAAAATGTTATTAGTACCTGAGGGATTACAAGATCTTGTACAAAAAGGAATGAAGTGACCGAATTGCCCGTACTGAGGAAAAGGCTGTATATCTCGGTCAAAAAGTGAAGTCAGATCTTGAATCAGGAAGGCAAGCAGAAAGATAAGCGAAAAAGGGATCTCAAAACTGGGTGAAAATTGGATTCGAGAAGGGGATCAATCGTGTGCTTCAGCTTTCAGATCAAGCAACAAAGAGAAACGTGTGTACATCACGAAGATA